>RJWM01029018.1:0-24920 GCA_004363535.1 Dasyprocta punctata | reverse complement strand
ACTGTATTGCTAAATACAATAGCTATTGAGAAAGAAAAGTTAATATACCTGAATTGATAAATCTTACATGTCTATATCTGTCAATATGATCAACCCCTATGAAGGTAATGATATACAATATTGTAACTACTGTCAAACTTCAACTGCCTCAGTGTGTAAACCTACAATGTTATCGTATCAGATCTGATGTTGTTTGTCTGTCTTGTTTGATTTTTGTTTCTATCTTCTGTATCTATTTTCTCTTAAATAAAAAAAAATGTAAAAAAAAAAAAAAGAAAATAGAATGGGATTGGTATTCTCCAACAGCTTGGCACTGCTTCATAGAACAGTACCATAAAAAGGCACAGATAGTAAAAAGACAGTGTGGGCTTTGAGGCAGAAGTACACTGAGAGGAGCTGGAACCCACGCCTGCTGCTTTTCATGTCACCAGCTTAAGGATAACATTTGCAAAATGAAGGTTTCTATGGTGTTTGGTGATTGTATTAGCCCTGAAATAAGTCTCTGCTTTTCTTGATGATCTTATAGAGCAGCATCCTGCGCAAGACGGAAGCGGGATCACAGTTTAAGCTATGTTATTTTTCTAAGAGTTTTTTCCTCTTGATGTGTTACTTTTTGTTTTGTACATATTTGTTTCCCATCAAGAAGTTGTCCGGAAAGGAAAAGTAAGGAAAAGTTAAACAGTATAAAAGTTATGCCTCCTTACAATGAACATATTTTTCCAACTCACATCCTGAGCTACAGGTCACCTGATATTCCTCATCCACTAAAGTATAAAACTCAATGAAGAGTGAGAAAGGAATGAAAGCCAGCATGCGATATAAATGACACTTCATTATACTTATCATCATGCAGTTTTGATATCTGTTTATATAGATTTATGATATGAGAAAGAGGGGGAATAAAATATCAAGAGAAAAAAAGAAAAAGAATAATAGAGCATTTTATAGCTGGGATCTTCTAACAAAGTAAGGAAGCCAACAGGAACACTTACCAGGATACCTGAGCAGGGACTGGGAAAGATGCTTGGAACCGATCTGATGAAGGAACAAGTTCACTCAAGGCAAACAGAAGCAGCTCAGTCAGGAAGAATCTGACCATAGGCAAGAAAAAAGCAGCTGAAGATGACCCAAGCATCAGAAACAAGAAATGAGCCGAGGCAACTGGAGGATATGAACTTGCAAAATGAAAGATAAAGTCAAGCTTCAGAATACAAAAAAAGTTGGAAGAAACATTTCAAGGGCAGTAACAGAACTGCAAACCTCCATTACTCCACTTGCATCAGATTGAAGAACCTGATTTCTGGCATCTCTTCCCAGTTGACAATATGGTCCAGCCACTCCATCCTTCCCTTGCGGTTTCATCAGCAAGAGGATTAAACTGCAAATTAGAATGTGATTATTGTATTAGAAAAGTGTACAGAAATTTGCTGTAGAGTCATGACTTTTGCATTTGTGTCTGCAGAAATGAATGATAGGATTATCTAAGGAAACCTACATTTATGCACTGATTTGGATCAATTGCTGAATATTTCCTAACGGGAACATCCACCACTCTGGAATTACATGAACTAAAAGCAAGTTATATAGGAAAGTAAAGGTTTGATAAGAAGTGACAATAAATCATTGATATTATTGTCAACTGAATGCGAACAAAAATAATTGTTTTGAATCATCTAATCATATATTTTCATTTTTTGATAATTTTTCTTCCTTCCAGCCACTCTTCTTTCTTATCTTCTCTTTCCTTTATTCATCTTTCCTCTCCTCTCCTCTCCTTCCCTCTCCTCTCCTCTCTCTTATCTCCTCCCTCCCTTCCTTCCTTCCTTCCTTCCTTCCTTCCTTCCTTCCTTCTCTTTGTGGTATTGGTGATTGTGTCCAAGCCCTTCCCAGTAAACTTCCCACTACACTGTGTCCCTAGCTTTTTTCTTTTTTAGATTAGGTCTCGCAAAATTCCTAAATTGCCCAGCGTGCACTCGAACATCCCTTGATAATTTTATTTCACTTATTTTTAGTTTTTTTGGTATTTCTCCAGAGAGAGATAAAGGCACATTAAAAGAAGTATACTAGTCAGGTGTGGTGGTACACGCATTTAATCCCAGCACTCAGCAGGCTGAGGTAGGTCAAGCATTGTGATTTCAATGCCAGCTTGGGCTACAATGTTAGCACAAGGCTGGCCTGACCTACATAGTGCGACCCTGCCTCAAAAAACGAGGGCTGCGAGTTTGGCTCAGAGGCTTAAGCACCAGTCTGGCAGGCATGAGGCTGTGAGTTTGATCCCCAGTGCCACACACACACACACACACAAAAAAAAAAAAAGAAAAAGAAAAAAAAAGTAAAAATAAAAATAAATAAAAGAAGGATACTGTTGGGCCTGTGAAATTGTCTTAAGAAACAGACAGTCTTTCCGAGTACACAGGAAGGTATACGGTTTAGGCAGAGAGAAGGTAAAAAACATAGTAGTAAATCAGATCTAAACTTGCATGATCTGGCAATCTGGTAATGTTGACTACCTTCAAGGCAGCAGTGAAGAGGAACACCTGGAATGTTTGGAAAGTTGCAAGAATCACAAGGTTAGCACTTCACTGTGTTTCTTGGGGCAGAGATTGGAAGTCTCCCACAAATTTCCACACTTGACCTAGTGCCTGTGATCATCCTGATGGTCATGACCAGGCAAGAGCACCCTGCAAAAGTAAAGGTAGATCTTCCAGATACCACTATAGGTTGCCTGAAGCCAGCATGAACTGTCAAGGAGGTCTAGAAATACAGGCAAGGGTGCGGCTGGGGTGGTGACAAAATGCCAAACAACTCCGTGAGTCTGAATAAGCCATGAGTTAAGAAAAGGCAGAGACTTCACATGCCCAGACGTTTGTAACAGAGAAAATGTATTCCAGTGGGGACTCCATCTGTGAGCTGCTTTACTTGCATCTACCCCAGGACAGCTGACAAGAACAGCAATCAGAATGTATACGCCAGGGCCAAATCTGGGGACAAAAGACAGCGGAACTTTCCACAACACAACATGTCTTGGAAAAGTGGGGGTTAAGTTTCAACATATGGTCGAAACTTTATGTGTACAGCATTTATGACAAAAAAAAATCTATTTTTAAAATGAACCAAATAGTGTTACTTAAAGAAAGAATTTCCCCATGAGATAAGAATAAGACATTTGCATTTGCTTGAAAGAATAACACATTGCAGCCCCTAATGAAGCAATATACATAAAATGTTCATAACATGTTAAGAAGTAAAAGAGGAGAAATTGAAAATCAAAGATAAAATAAACTTGTATCATTTAATGGTTCTTCTAAGCAAGCTGCCAAAATATTATCACCTCTAGTTCAGATATGCTTAAAAACAAGTTAAGTTTCCACAAATTTGGGACTGTTCTTTTTTCTTTCTCTTTATCTCATCTCTTCTCTCTTCTTTTATCACCTTTTCTTGCAAGTCTTGTTAATGCTGGGCTGCTTGAATTTATACACACACACACACACACACACACACATATATATACTTTTTTTTTTTTTTTTGGTGTTGGGGATCGAACTCACAACCTCACAACTGACAGGCAGGTGCTTAAGCCACTGAGCAAAATTCCCAGTCCTATTTTTTTGTGATAGGGTCTCACTATGCAGTTCAGGCTAGCCTTGAACTCACTTTGTAGCCCAGGTTGGTCTCCAGCTCAATGATCTGCCTGCCTCAGCCTCCCACGTGCTGGGTTGGATTTATATTTTATGTCTTTTACTGTACTAAAACAGTCCAAGATATGTATTCAGTGATCAACTACTTCTGTACCAAATTTCCTCTCTTTCTAGAGCTCTTAGTTATTCACAGGCCCTCTTATTACTCATGTTTCTTACATTTTTCATTCCAGTTTTCCAGCTTCTAAACAAAATGCAACTTATTTGGGTAATCCTAAGAAAAAGAAAGAAGCCGTTGATAAGATTGCATGGTGTAGCTGCTGGAGTTGATGTCCCCTGTATTCAGTGGCTGGTTGGAAGCTGAATTGCCTAGAGCAAATAACGGCTTACAAAGTAAAAATAGATCCCATTCTCTTGACTGGGAAACACTTCCCAAAGGCTATACTCATTTGATATGCTTCTCATAGTATTTTGGGTAACTGTGTTCTTTTCCACAATTGGCTCTTCATGTCAGTCTGAGGGCTTATGTATTCTATATTTCGATGCACGATTATCATATATTATGTGTGATATTTAGCTGCAGCAAGCAACACTAGAGAGTTTGGATTATTTAAAAGTAAACTGACTCAATTGAATGGGTGATACTTCTAACCCTGCAACAGGCCAGGAAAACAATTACAAACACACTGGAAAACAAATGACCTGGGTAACAGTACTTTTACTTAGGGTAATTTCACGTAGGTTAAGGAAGCTTCTATCTGTGAGGAAACATGACAGGAGTGTAAGAGTTGTTCAGGTTAGTGAAAAAGGAGAAAAACATTGCTTTGTTTAACGTATTAAAGTTAGTCATGATCCAAATGCAGAAATAATTACACAGAGGGCAACCCATTATGTGGTGAAATGAATGGATATGGTTAAAAGGATAAAAAGCCAAGCCTCACACTAGGATAAAACATTAAAAAAACTGGTACTCTATGAGAAATTTACATCTAAAACTGACCACAAAGATTCTTAAACCTCAACACAAGCAAACAACCTATGCTGTAGAGTGAGTGGAAACGTGAACAAACATTTCACCAGAGCAGATGTGCAGATAGCAGACCAACACACGAAAAATCATTGAACATCTTTTGTGATATTGAAATTGCAAAGTAAAACAATAAGGTAGTTCTAGTTCAAAACCATAGAATAAATTTTTCAAAATAAAAACAGATAATAACAATTGCTGGTTGAGATACAGAAAACAGGAACTTCATTCATTGTTGGTACAATAGCACAGCGCAAATGGTACATTCACTTGGAAGACAGTGGGTAATTGTTTGCAAACTAAACAGTCTTACTATCCAGCATTTGTTGTTTTAAGCATTTACCAGGATGAATCTGAACACTTATACTGACTTGAATACCTGCATACAAATATTTACCACAGCTTTGTTCATATAAACATCAAAAATTGAATGCAAGCAAGATATGCTTAAATAAGTAAATAGATAAACAGCAGTGGCTCATTGATACAATGGAATATGAATGAATAGAAGAAATAAAGTATCAAAGCATGTAAAAGCATGGATGAATTGTAGATATATATCGCTCTTTGCATATTATAAGGTAACATAAGTCAGTCTTAAAATGTTTCATACTGAAATACACCAAGTATATGAAATTCTTAAGAGAACAGAACTATAAATAAATATGCTACATGTTGTCAGTACTTTGGAATATGGGCTATGAGACTGTTGGAATAACATTATTGAATAAGCCAAGTTGAATAAATGAAGCACAAGGAATTTTTACCATGACTGGTGAGCATATTCTGCTACTGTAATAATGACTGCAACACATAGATATTTATTGAAACCCATAGAATGTTATAGCAAAAATTGTAAATTCTAATGCATGCAAGTTAAAAATATTATTTAACAATTTGGGTTATTTCCAAGGTGGAATGCAGAATTTGACAAAAAGCATCTAAATATATTAAATATATAGTACACATAAAACCCCTACTGAATAGAGTGGAAGAAGAAGTTGCTTGCTTAAGTGGTTTTAAATACGAGTGAAAAAAGAGAGAACTATTTAGAAGCACTGTATTCTACACGGTATGTGTTAGTAATTCTGAAGCTACTGTACATATATAGCAGACTTGATCAATGAAGTAAATGGCTGACAGATGGTGGGATGCAGGTTTTTCATTGTGGAGTGGGAAGTTACAGATAGGCAAAGTAGGCCAGAAAGATCTGCATGGAAATGAACTAGAGCTGGGGACATGAGTGTGAATGTACGTTTAGCACAAGGTGCATACTAATGGTCCCGGGTAGAAATGTTTAATGACATGTGAAGGTGCACATTTTAGGGCCTAGAAGCCATGGCACCAGCAGCTATGAGAACACGCAGTGTTCAGACTTTGGTTTCTAAAACCATTCCTCAAAACAGGATTCAAAACTTCTTACAAAAACGGCAGAGGCTAAGACTGTGGAATAAAATACACATAAGGAAACTGTAGCAGTTTGTCAGAAAATAAAAATGTTTTAAGAACTGAAAAATCAGCAACAACAATAAAAAAAAAGATTTAAAAGATCTGCAATAGGCAGGCAGAGGAGTCTGGGAGAGAACTGAAGATGCTCTCCACGGTCAATCTGGAAAAAAATGAAGAGAATAAAGTAGCACTGGCTTTTAACCTAAATAATAAAATGCTATTATTACTCCATACTGACAGAAATTAAATGAATGAGTAGGTGGGAATCGATAATTCTCCCTCTAGAAGATCCCAAACATGGACTTAGCTAACTACACATGTAAATGTGGAGTGGAATATAACCCTTCACTCTTTTTTTTTATTTTCCTGCGGCACCAGGGATCGAACTCACAACCTCGCACCTGCCAGGGCAGGCACTTAAGCCACTGAGCCAAACTTCCAGCCCTAGTTTTTTGAGGTAGGGTTGCACTATGTAGCTCAGGTTAGTCTTGCACTCACATTGTAGCCCAAGCTGGCCTCGAACTTACAACGCTCCTCCTACCACAGCTTCCACCCTTCACTCTTTTATGTACAAGATCTACATCATGACTTTCTTCCAAAGAGTGTGTTTTAGATGTGAGAGAGCAAAAAAGACTGTCCTGATGGTATAAAAATATCACACAAATTGCACAAGACAGATGATCAAATTTAACATCAAAAGTAAATTATATCGAGGCTGGAAGTATAAGTCTGCAGCACAGCACGTGCCTGGCTAGCACAAGGTTCTAAGTTCGATTCCCAGTACCCCCCCACATAAGTAAATTACATCGATAATGTTAAAAATTGATAGAGCTTGTTAAATATGGACTTAATCTGTGCAGTCTTGCTCCAAAAATCACATTCTAAACAGGAGAAAAACATCACATAAGCACTGATAAAGGAACTGTCTACAAATTACTTGGCCTGAATTCACAATTGCTAAGGTCAGCAAAAACAGGAAAATTCCGACAAACTGTCACAGCCTAAGGAGCACAAGAAAAAATGAATATCGATGTATTATGGTACCCTGGGTGAGATCCTGAAAAAGAGAAAAATATTAGGAAAAACCTGTGAAAATCTGATGAAAGTACAGATTCTAGTTTATAATGTAACAATTTTGGCTCTTCAACTGTAACAATTGTTTCATGGCTAATATGTTAATGCTTGGGATAACAGACTACGCAATAAAACAGAAACTTTGTACTATTTTCTCGGAGTCTTTTTTTGTGATAAATCCAAGATTTCACTAAAATAAATATTAAAATTCTATTTCTGAATTTTCCATTGACAGTTTCTGGTTCTCTAAAGTACAATATGCTAAAAGCAGATAATTTTATTACTTATTTTTACAACTTTGATAATTTTTATTGTTTTTCTTCTCTTATTATTAGGGACCTTTAGAATGTTAAATGGGAATGGGGTTTTCCAATCTTACTGGAATAGCTTCAAAATTTACCATTAAATTATGCTCTTCACTACGGGTATTTTTAAAGTATACTTTCATTTGTTCAAATCTTCTACAACCATATAGACAAAAATGAGAGTTGAAGACATTTTGGATATACAAACTCATAACTCATAGTTGTCAGTTTTGACTCACAACTGTGAAAAAATCCACTACCCTGGGCTCTTTGATTACATCATTCTACATTTACACAATCACAACGTAAGTAGCTTTGTAAACATTTGACTACATGCAAAACTAAGTCTCAGAGAATTTAAGCAATTTCCCTGATGTTGTGACAATTTTCTAGCAAAGATAAAATTCCACCCGAAGTAGTAGTATAGACTTGAAGTAAGTGATTTAAAGAAAACTTTAAAAAGTAGGGATTCAAGTATTCGAAAGTGAAGCCTTAGAACGGAAGAAAGGCTGAGCATGGAAGAAAAATGTGAGGACAGCCATAGCGGGGTCCACCGTGAGAGAAAGCAGTTCTGATGAGTCTTTATGTTAACACAGCACAGGGCAGAGGTAAGCACTAGCTGAGAGTAGCAAGAGTAGCAGCAGCTAAAGAGGCTCACGGTAGGAAAGGATCCTTTGGTTTCAGGTGTGACCCAATGGTCTGACCCACAGATTCACCAAAAGGTTAGTAGTAAATAAAGTCACTAAATAAAAAGTAGCCTACTCAATCATGTCTGGTTTCAATTTCTACTACAGAATAATTGTGAAATGTTCCACTAACTGCTTAATCTGAGATTCAATTACCTGACCTGTGTAAGAGAGCAAACAAAGGCAGAACTCTTAAAGCGTGGCTGGGAGGATTAAATACGGAAACCTGTAGAAAATACTTAGCAAAGGCAAATGAACTCACTTCTGCAAAGACCGCCTAGATGAATGGGTGACGGTAGACATTCAAGGACGCGGTTCCCATCTTAAGCAGTTCGTCAGAGCCAGGGAGATCAGGCTGCCTCTGGAAACAGCTTCGCAACAGAACCTCCTGGGGAGGACTTGGAAACCCCTGATGCCTAGATGGAACCTGAAGAGTTTCGTGTGATTGTTCTGGAGAGACGGCAGAGCTTCAGCCCAGCTGATTCCTGTTTTTCCTTTTGCTCTGCCCCTGCCCTACTTCCCTGTAAAGTCAATTTCAGTTTGCTTTTGTTCACACCCCTGACTTCACACTCAGTCACCTGATTCCAATTGACCCTACTCTACTCCAATTTCAGGGGTGGTAGGTGACTCACATTTGACCAAAGTCTCATATTCAGGTGGATGGATTGTGCTGCTAGAGCCACCAAGAGATTATGAGATTTACTAGGATCTTTAATAAGTACATACCCTTGCTTGCTATAGCTGATGTAAGGAGTGCTAATCTGTGTAGCTACAGCACTCATCTTTCAGCCTTGAGGGATGTAATAGTAACCTAGTTCTAAGCACCCTGAATCAGCCATGCCTGAAGTTACTCTAACCCCTGCACTTTTGAGTGAATTTATCAGTATGTTCTCTTTGTTTTGCTTAGAGTTTTCTTTTGCTTTTGAAGAGAAAAGAACATTCCTTTCTTTCCTATACCCAAATTCTGGTATTTTTTGCTGACAGCTGAGTCTACCCGTGATTCTTGATAAGAATGCTGCTCTAATAATTTGGCACGCATTTTCTTGCGAGGGCTATGCGGTGTAAAGCACGGCATTAACGAACTCATTCATATCGGAAGTGTATTCTCTCTGAGTTGTGAATTCCAAACAGAAGCCTGAGCGAGTAGGCAACTGCAGCGTGGCTCGGTGCTCTCCCGTGTAGCGCTCTGGTGTAAGAACCAGGCTTTCCAATATGAGAATAACTGCAGCAAAACCTACATTTCTCCGGAAAAAGTTGCCTTAAACACAAGTCAGCTGTCTGTATGGTTCTGAAACATTTAGTTTCCGTTTGATCTTTAGCCACGAGTTGTCAGAAAATAGCTTCCCTAATGCTACTCAGCAAATTCTCTCAAGGGTAAAGATTCACACCATAAGTTTTTCTCAGGTCTGATGACTACATCTCCCACTTCATTTATTACTCTGGCATATCTGCTCTCTGGGGGCAGCACAGAATACGGAGGAGACACTTTGTAGAAGGAGTTAGGTGATAACTGCGTGTCTATTTCCTCAAAACTGAATTTTGTCACATCAGCCCAGCATAAGGACAGCAGACTAAAGAGCATCTTGGTGTTGTAGTAAAAACATGAGAGAGGATCATCAATAAGTGGTCAGGAAATGGAAGAATTGACTTCAACTCTCTTTCCAAGCATGCAGAAAATGAAAGAGTAGTTTCATCTGCCTCTAATTTGATAGTAAATAGGATGCTTTTATTTTGTGAGCACAGTTGCAGATTTTGTTAGAAAACTCAGCCACTAGAGGGTCCCTCTGTCCCAAATCATGCATATACAGTAATATAGAGCGATTTGCACATAGTAAAAAGAGAAGGTGGGGGGAGACAATTTATAGCAATAAAAATGAAAAACTGGAATTAGAGGGTTGTGTTAATATATTAATGTCTTTCTGTATTCTCCTACAGGCAGTTGGCTGCATATCTTACACGAAAGTGCTCTTCTCTGAACAAAGAGGAAATGATTTTGTTATAAATCCTACTGTAACACATTGATAACTATTGATTCTTACAGGGTATATTATTTAACATCAGAGTAAAAGATTGCTTAAAGGTAGTTGTTTGACTCTGACATTCTCTGCTCTGGGAGAAGCCCTGACAGCTAAGTTGAAACAAGGAGGAAACTGCTTTTGATTTGAGATGTTACGATGAGATACAGCTAATTTAGAAAATGTATGAATTTCTGTGATATGTGGAATCTTTCTCAAATGTTTGGCTGCTTATGTGTCTTGAAGAGTTTCTGTCTTACTCAGTTCTATAGCAGCAGTGTCGGTTTATAGTATGTACAAATCATACATATATTACATAAAAATATGACACACAATACAATGCCTGCTGATTATGCCTATGCATGCAATGCCGCACATGCAGTACCCTGTGTACAGATCTTACACTTTCCTTGCTGTAGCTTATGAATCTGAAAGGTCCAGATTGTTATCAGTAAAAATGTACTCCAAAATTGAAGTCTTTCTCAGCATTGTGTATCTAAAGCATTTTAGGTTCATTTTTAGTTTTGCTGACAGCAGGAATATATTTTCGGGCTGGCTGCAATAGTGAGTTAGATTGGGATAATTGTCCTCTCATAGACAAGCTGATTAAATGGCTATTTCATGGCTCCTGTTTTTGTGCTTTTCTTCACATTGCTTTTAAAAAAATTAGCAATGTTCTGAAGGCTTCTTTTTCATGTACTTAACTTTAGTCAATATTTTAAGATCATTAAACACAACTTAAAAGTTTTTAATCTTCACAGATGACCTATTCTTTTGAACTACGAGACTCTATGATTTCATACTACCCTTGATCATGTTCACATCAGTTTAAAACTTATTATCTTCCTTTTTATTACCATTGCTATAAACTACTGTTAGCTACTATTTAGAGAGATATTTACCATGCATATAAAATATGGAGAGCAGGGAC
The DNA here is from genome assembly GCA_004363535.1 of Dasyprocta punctata. Lineage (NCBI taxonomy): Eukaryota > Metazoa > Chordata > Mammalia > Rodentia > Dasyproctidae > Dasyprocta > Dasyprocta punctata. The sequence continues at coordinate 13,795 of RJWM01029018.1, read as the reverse complement.
TTGAAACCATGTCTGCTTGGCTTTCATACATTCAAATAATGCATTGGTTCAAATGTTGAGTCGCTGTACACAGCAGGCATCGGGCTCTTCAAGGAACTCTGCATTGACTGGTTATAATTTATCTGCTATACAGTCCTCACAGTGAGTTATATGTGATCGCTTCTCTGCCCTCCTTGATTTAACAGAGGAGAGATCCTTGAGGGGAAGGTTTTTGTCTGGTTCATTTTTACATCTCCTGCATCTAACCCAGCAAAAATGAAGATTTAGGCCATTTCTCCTTTCCTTTCCTTCTTCTCTATTTATTCATCCATGAGAACAATCATTCATGTACATTTCACACCTATGCTGAAGTTTCACTTTGCTCAGAAACTCTAATTTCTAAGGTTACAAAGTGAACCATGAATAATCTCAGGCCCCCAGTGGTTGTTGGCCGTGGATGGTCATGAACGCTTGTAGGAGTTGTTACCTGGGGCTTCTCAGTGCTGGAGCAGTACAAGCTCTTTCAGCTTTCTGAGAATTGAAGTATTTTAAAACACAAAACCATGCCAAAACAGAGCTGCAATGAGCAGTGGCTCATATAAATTCTTTCATTAAACATATAAACATGCTATGCAGTATGATTTTGGTACTTGCAAATATCCACGAGAATTATAAAATACAGGACAACCTAAGTTCTGTAGGTTGGTGTGATGATGCAAGTTTAAAGTAGATAAATATGTTTTTTCACCCCATTAGAATTTTTTATGATGATAATCATATATATATATATATATATATATATATATATATATATATATATATATATATATATATATATATATATAATATGTGATGCATACTGGTATTGTGTGTGCATGTAATATACTTGACTCCCTTTCTGGAGTGGGCTCTGAGTTCTATGTGATAGGTCATGAAATCTCCCATTTATCTCCATCAAGTTAGAGTACACACTATGTTTGCTTCATAAGGTGTTTAAAGACAATTATCTTACAGGCAATTTGAAAACGGGGGCAGTGTCACTGTGACTTGGAGGTTAAAAAAAAAGTTGGCTTATGTTGAGTTTTCCCTAGAATGTTAATGTTTGGAAGTGACTAGATTAAAGAGAAAGCTTATGTAACTGTTAAATACTTTTAAAAACCTATTTAAACTTGGCAGAAATGCTTATATTCTGTGCAAATAGTGACTGGTTTAGTGATTGTGGGAGCCACTTCACTACATTTGAGTGCTCTGGGAAAGCAGATGAGGAAGTTGGGAAAATTATCATCAACCTAAAAAAAAAAAAAAAGCCAAAGTCCATGTTCTAGGTCCACCCTCTGAGAACACTAGGGCTGGGCAAGAGAGAGGAGTCTCCACGGTGGCTGCTGTTCAGCCCCGGAAGCACAGGTGCAAAGCTTTAGTTTGCAAATGGTAGCCTGGCTGTGACAGTGGTGCAAGTGTCCATGGACATTTCAAGTGAAACCTCAATGTTATTTGTTTGTCAATCCTTTGTTTACAGAGTCCTTCAGGTTTCTAGAGGTTTGCATCTGTAAGCCCTGTTCTTTTTAATATGGAATTCTAAGTAATGGATTCTATTTTAGAAACACATGTATGATGGTGTAGCATCGTACGCAAAGATGCCACATGTAGCATCCAGTAATTTTTAAACATTTCTGCTGTCCAGAGATCTTGAGTGTCACACAGACACACAAAATCTGGCCCTCAGTGTATCCCATAATCTGTTCCTCTAATTATTTCCTAGTGTTTCCATAACAAAGTACCATAGTCTAGGTGGCTTAAAAAGCAGAGATGTATTTATTTTTTCACAGTTTTGGGGGCTTGCAGTCTGGTTTCAGGTGTCGATGTGTTTAGTTTCTTTTGAGGTCTCTTTTCATAGCTTACTGGTTCCTCTTTCCTAGGTCTCTGCATGGTCCATCTGTATATGTCTGTGATTTGCTTTTTATAAGCAGATGCATTGGAGGAAAGTCTGCTCCAAGGACTTTTTAAAAATTTATTTCTCTCTAGAAAAGCTCTCTCTCTCTTTGAAGTTTCTGGGAGTTACACCACTAATGCATGCCCCTTGGGGGAACATAGCTCAGCCCATTACAGTATTCCATTGATATCTATCAAGAAATGCATACACTTGCGGGGCATCCATGCATGAGAATAATTCAACCTGCAACAGGAAAAGAGTAAAAGGAGGCATTCAAGGTGAGAGGAACAGCATGAGCAAAGGTCCCCAGCAGGAAACCATAGTAAACGCAGATGGTGTAAGAAATTCTCTGTGGCTGCATGGTTTTGGATTACTTGGGAGATGTTGAAAAATAAGCTTGTAAAGTAAATTTCTGTCTCATTCTGGAAACATAGTGGCCCTTTTTCAGGAGTAAAGGCTGTCAGTGACAGCTATGGAAAGTGAAAAGAAAGTTCGGGTTGGGTGCTGATTTCAGCCTTGGTCAGGAGCATCCATGTGTGTGTGTGTGTGTGTGTGTGTGTGTGTGTGTGTGTGTGGATGTGGGTGAGGCTGGTGGAAGAACTAACCTAGCAAAGATGTTCAAGAAAAGCTGGGTGAATCCTGGGCTGGGCATGGAGAAATGCGGGAGTGAGTGGTTTGGGGAAATAATAGCTCCACTTGCCATGCTCTTTGGACTAAATAGAATGTATGTTTTCCCCAAAAAGGGGCTTGCGCAGCATGCAGTACCTTTCATGGGAGGATGAAATTGGGAGGAAGGGAAGGAGATTTAAGGCAGCTGAGAGGACAGGATCTTGATTTGATTCATTCTCTCAATGGTTTTATTTATTTTCTCTGGGTCATTTTCTGTTCCTTGATTTGAGGCTCATTTGAATGGTAATCAACCTACATTCTGGTGACAGGAGGAATAGGAAATGAGACCACAAATGCTTTATTAAGTGTCAGTGAAGTACTTGACTCCAAAGCTTATTGTCCTTACTTGCTTAGGCAAAGTGCTTTATTCTTACTAAAAAGTGAACACTTCAAAGACTTTAAATTATACAATGATGTGAATAATAAAGAAAGTATTTTTTTAACTCTTTAGAGAGTGGGTTTGAGAGGACGGGATGGCTGCCTATCTGGACTAATGACGATTGCATCAGGGCAGTGAAGGGTCTCATTCAGCATCTCAGCTGGCAGAGGTGAGTGTGGATAACTGTACTGCAGGTCAGCGATGCAAAGCGTTGGATAGAATCCTATGATGGAGACAATGATCCTTCCCTCTCACTAAATGCCATTTTGCTTCCAAAACCCAATAGTGTACTTTACATAACCCAAAATGTCTTGGGGTATGGAGTCATTACGCCAGAAGTTTTCCATGTTCCAAATGTGTTGCAGCATTATTGCGGTAAGAATTTCAATCAGAAAGGAAGAAGCTCTGATTTACGCTGGATGTGAATAATCGGTGCAAATTTCATAGAATTACAAACTAGATCTCCACCTGTGAAAGAATTGCCAAAAAAAAAAACTTTTCTTGTGAATCTGAGACCGAGAGTACTATCAAAGCAAGAACACAAGGAGTTAAGTCATGCTACCTCAACCTTCCCAGTAAAATGATTTTATCCATATTAACTTTGGCTGGCTAGTTTCTTTCTTTATCATATTTTTTTTTCTTTTAAGAAGCCATGTGTCAAAGACAGAATTGCCTGACACCAGTCAGATCAGTTTTTTCATAGAATATAATGCCACTATGAGGCAGGTGCAGCAATGTTTTATTCTATTTCATATTTTCTTGAATTTCTTTCTTATGTATCAAGAAAACACTCTATGCTTTTGGCTTCCAGTTGGTGCACACAGAATATGTGCATCAGGAATAACAAGACTGAAATTAGTTATTTTTAAAGTGCACCTTTCCAAATTGGACTTGATATGAGCTCTATTAGCTGGTCCGATGGTTGGTTGACAATGGCAAATCAAGAAATATGACAAAAAAACTGGAAAACTGCACTTGTTTTACATCTTCATTAATGATCGAGAAAGAGCAAACAGCACATTAAGTTTGGATGATATTAATTCAATAGCTTTCGAAAACCTTAACAAGGTCAGGCAAAGAATTTTTTAAAAGCTTATAAAATTTAGAATTGATGAAAAAGATTGAAGTAAAAAGACTCCTAGACCGAGAAAAGAGGTAACATTCAGAATCAGTTTTTAATGACTAGGGTGTGTTGTTAGTATGAAATATTAATTAATACCTTAGATTTATAACAGGAAGAAAAATTTAAACAATTTTTAATATTACCCAAGGGTGAAAAAGATAAATTCATGTTTTGGGTGTAATACGTGAATTTAAGAATGTGGACATCCACACAAAATAAAGGTATCACCCACATTTATTCCACAGTTCAGTAAGCATAAATAAAAGCCAAGGGAATATTCGTATGTGTCAGCCATCCATAATACTTATGCTTAAATTTTCTGCTTACTTCCAAAAGCAACTAGATTTATGTTCACTTTTTCTCCAATAGATAAGCCAAGGGCACAATAGCTATTATTTCATCCATGGGAAATTCACCTGTAAATAAAACATACAAAATCCTGTTCTTATCAACTTTATATTCCAATTAAAGGAGATATTAATAAATTAGTGAGAATTCTTGATGGCAACAAACATCAAGATAATGTGAGAAAGAGGCGGGAATGAGCTCAGCCTAGAGCATGTAATTAGCCTGCATAAGACTTTGGGTTCACTCTCCAGTACCCTGAAAGGAAAAAGGTAGAATAAAGAAATATAAGAGGAAAAAATGTAAAAAGAATACAGGGAATAAAATTAAATTAAAAGCAAAAAGTGTGAATAGTTCAAAAAATGTTGAGATTGCTACAATAATTACAATTGTGTTAACCTCTATGGGTATAAAACTGTAATAACAAATTCGGCATGTTTTTGTTGTTTATGTGTATAACAAATCATCCTAATATTAGTGGTTTGAAATAATATCAATTATTTATTGTTATTATCATTCACATTTTGAGGAAGAGATTGGAATTTCCAGGGCAACCCTAGTCCTGATTTTCTCTTACACTGTAGACAAACTGGCACTGTCTGTCTTTGCTGCTAGCCTGCGAAGACTCAAACGGCTGAGGGCCGTAACAGGTGAGGTCAGCGGCTATCTCTCTCCGCCTCCATGTGGTCCGTCCTCAAAGAATTTCAGCATGAAGACTTTCCGATGCTGAGCTCTGGACTTTAGAGACTATGGCTTGAGAACAAAAGAAGAAAACCAAGGAGCGGACTGCATTGCCTTTATATCAGTGTCACCTCCACTACAGCCTCCTGGTTGGGAAATATATAAAGGTCCACCCACATTCAAGGAGAGAAAGCATAGATAGCATCTTTGGTTGGGAAGAACGTTGTCAACAGAACTTTAAAAACACATGGGAAGAAAGCACACTGTTGCAGTCTTTGGAAAATATAATCTGCCATATCAATAACAATTGGCATTGTGTTATATACAAAGCAAGTTAATGAGTTTTTTGGTGAATGTACTTTAAGAAATTGTAGCCTAATGAAGCAAGCAAACAAACAAAACAAGTGACAGTAAAAGTTAACAAATGTTATATAACAACATAAGTTTAAAAAAGAGCCAACAAAAGACATTATATAATTTTGTATGCTATAATTTCGTGGTGATGAGTATAAATTTAGAGATCATTGTGGAACATTCTGAGTAGTTTTAAACTGCTGAAAGACTTTGATCTCGACTGGGTTGTAGGCTGAGAATTTGCTAAGGATCTCTCAAGCTACAGAGAGAATGAATAAAAGCTAAGAAATCACACATTCTTAGAAAAGTTAATCTTATGAAAGTCAAAAGAGGGCAGAGTTCTCTCCAGCCAGAAGTAAAATAATAACAACAAGATATAAACAGACTAAAAACACCACAGCACATGAACTGCATTTCACTAGAAAAATCTAGGAATAAGAAGGTGGAAAATTGAAATCTTGGCTTTCTGTGTTGTGAAAATTTGTTAAGGAAATCAAAGATGATGTGGCAGTAAGACACTGGCACATTAAATTTTTGATTTAGGTTATAACTAAGTAGAAGAAAATTATCATCCTTAGAGATCCATTCTATGGCACTTTAAAGAAAAAGAAAAAGAAGTATAGAGCATAAGGATGTCTCAAGAGGGAAGACAAGGTGGTAGCTCTGTGGTCTTTTCGGGCCTTGTCTCAGAAATCATTCTGTGGGATTTCTGTTACATTCTATTGGTCAAGGTAACTATAAGGATCTTTGTAGCTTCCACGAGATATGGAAAAGAGGTGGCATTTTCTTCTAAGAACAACACAGCATGTTATCTGTATTAAAGCAGATATATATATATATATATATATATATAGATAAATATAAAATAGAAATATCTGTTTTTGATGGATCTGGACTGTTTTATCTGTCAGTCACAGAGAACCTAGAAGATCGAGTCTGAATTCTATTCATCTTTGTAACCCCATGCTCTGTACAAAGTGTATTCTTCATTACTGCTAAACAAAATGCTACTCTTCATTAGGAAAATGATTGGTTTACAGTTTCTTAAACTAGACCATAAATTCCCCCCTCCCACCAAGTTTCTGTTCATTTCAACCAGTAAGTTTAGCTACATGGGATGTAGATAACTCCATTGATCAGATTCTTCACCCACACTACGAATTTTGTGTATTGTTATCCTTTGGGTGGTGAGTTTTATTGTTTGCTCCCTCTCTCTTTTTTCAATATGGGCCTATAATTGTGCATGCGCTTAGAGGAGCAAAAGCTTCCCTGAAATTTTGCAAAATGTAAACAACTAAATAAATTTTTAGATTCCAATCGGAATGAGCAATAATCTTCTTTTGTGTGGTTAACTTTCCAACACGGTGACAAAATACTTGAGGTAGTCAACTGACAAGAAGGAAATGTTTATGTTGACTTGAGAACTTAGAAGTTTCATCCCATGATCATTTAGCATCATTTGCCTTGGAAACCACAGTATCATAGTGAGGAGCCCTTGAGTGGAGTAAACTTTGCAGCTCCTGGCGGCCAGGAAGTAAAAAGAGAGACAAGAAGGTGCCAGGATGCATCTCAGTAGCGTCTTTAGGTAAGAGCTCAAGGAACCTCACTTTTTTCCACGAGGCCCTGCCCTTAAAGTTTCCATCATCTACCAAGAGCACCACAGCTGGAGGCTAAGCCTTCATTCAACATGTGCACAGTATCTTGACTTCAACAAATGGCATCAGTGAGTCTGTCTTCCTATAGCAGCTGGAAGTTCAATGCTTTAAAATACATTGTTTCTTCATAGGATATCATTTACTATTTGTATCTCAACCTTACGTTCTCTGCTTGGAGCAATCTATCTACAGAGGTTCTTGGCAGTATTCAGTTTTGCAACCTTCACACAATTCCCCCCAGTACTGAGAATATACCAGAATGGGGCAAGTGTGAATAAAATACTGCAGATGATACCCATAAACCCTCCCCATAACTCCCACATCTTGCCTCACAATCACTGCTGGACTATTTTCACTGTTAACAGTAGCAGCGATTAAATTCTTAAAGTTTCCTTTCGGATTTGGCAGTGTTACCTCTCACCTTTAGGAGTTATTCCAGATAATATGATTTCTCTTCCCATAACCATCCACACTGTGATTCCTCTGGAGGAATGTCTACCCAAACTGTTAGATTTCCAGGCTTACTCATTAGGTTTTATTAAAATATCACTGTTTATAGGAACCCTCCCTAAAAAAATCTAACCACACTGTCAATGTTTGTGGTGATTTGTTTATACTTTTTTATGTTTCAATTAATCTGTCAACAAAAGCTTGCTGAGAACCTTGTACATGAAAGTACAGCAGTATGTGATGCTAATGAGTGCCTGGTTCCAGGCAGTGTGCTGTCTTACAACTTGGATTATGGAGTGGAGGAAAACCAGCAGGGGTCCTATGATGATGATGATGATGATAATGATGATGATGACAGTAACTGGGGGAGTAGGTTAGTAAAAATACTTCAGAAATAACTCTTTTGCACCGGGGATCGAACTCACAGCTTCACGCCTGCCAGACAGGTACTTACACCACTGACCCAAACTCCCGGCCCTAGTTTTTTGAGGTAGGGTCGCACTGTGTAGGTTAGGCAAGCCTTGCGCTCGCATTGTAGCCCAAGCTGGCCTCGAACTCACAATGCTCCTCCTACCTCAGCTTCCCAAGTACTGGGATTAAAGGCATGCACCACCACGCCCTGCTCAGAAATATCTCTTAACGAAGGTGGCATTCAGGATGACATCTGAAGAAGCTAATCTTGGCACGAACAGGGTCACATTTGGAGTTAGGGATGGGAATGAAAATAGGTGAACCTGAAGGGAAACATCTACTGTAGCTTTGGAGAATAAAGACACGGTTGGCTGGGGAGACCAGAGGTCAGCATCCTCAGAGAGACAGCAGGTGAGGCCACATTAGGGGTCAGACGCAGCCGGGTATTTGATTTTAACACAAAAATACTACACAGAGTGATCACAAAGTTCTAAGTAAGGAATTTCATGCCATTTAACAGTGAAAACCTATCTTCTTTTGCAGCTTTCTTGGATGTTGTCAGATCATTTCTTTAGTCATTTTATTTCTAGGTTAATAAAGCTACTGCTGTCCTGGCTTGGACTCAGTCATTACCTACCAATGTCTGTCATTTCTGTGGTACCTCATGGGAAGAAGACATCTATTAAATTGTTGTTGGATTGAATTGATACAACTAATTTAACTACTTCTATACTTTCCTCAGACCTATCAAGTATTTAATTACATATTCATTTTATAAGAGATCCCTCCAATGCTTACTGGCTAAACCAACAACCCTTGTCCCTTATCTCCAACCTTTTCTGTGGATCAGATTTTAAGATCAGCTTGGTTGTGAAGTTCTGGCTTGGACCCTGTGGTAAGAAGCTCATTGTAAGTGGATGTAGTTGTCTAAAAGATTGACTAGGGAATTGGGATCTGCATTCAAGGTGGATGGTGGTGTTGGTTGTGGGCAGGAAGTCTCAGCTCCTCTTTATGGAGGTCTCTCCTCAGAGATACTTGAGTGTTCTCGTGGCCTGGTGGTTGGCTTTCCAAGAGTAAGTGATGAGAGAAGCAGGTAAAAGCTGCGGTACCTTTTAAGACTTAACCCTGAGTCAGTGTGGGAAAAACTATTACAAGGGCTCAGATGCCAGGAGGCACCGCTTACTGTTACAGATTGTAGGATCTGAATACTAAATATGCTTTCCATATATTGTTTAGAGGTATTCACACTCTGTTTTCTCTTTTCTGAAATTTCACCAGGAATCCAGGGAACTTAACTTTTTTTTTCTTCTTCAAAAATAATATAGAGATTGGACTCCAGAGGCAGGAGTCAAATTAGAAATCTTCCTCTATCTACTTCTAACTGAATCCAATTCAGTTTCCCTTCCATACTCAGGCCACTTTCTTTGTTTCTCCCTCTCCCTCTCTCTCTCTCTCTCTCTCTCTCTCTCTCTCTCCCCCCCCTCCCTCTCTCTCTCTCTCTCCCCCCCTCTCTTTTCTTTCTTTCTTCCTTTTTTTTTTTTGCCACCATGGGAACCAGATGGTAAACCCCTCAGGGATACTGGTGGCTTTTAAAGCATATTTATAAGATTACTTGAGACAGCATGTCCTTAATTTGCTATTTAGCTGCAGAGTAATATGTTTCTCCATTTGGAAAACAATTTTGTCAAGGTACTGGAACAAGGAATTGAAATTAAGATTTCAAGGATCAATTTCCTAACAGACTTACGGTTTGCTGGATACCCTTCAGCAAGACACTTAATGTGCTTGCCTGTAAAACGGGGATGCAAAGAATAAATCTCTACTTTAAGGGAATGTATCATAGTTCAATTCATATTAATGCAACAGGCTTTGAAAAAATCTCCCAAGAAAAGTACTATGAAAATGCAAATTATTATGTGGTAAAGCTTTTTGCGATAAAGGTGCTATGTGCCTGGAAAATACTATATCAGTTTGTTTTATCTGGTTTAGGATTGTTGCCTTATAATTTCCAGAAGTACTTCATTTTCCTGAATTGTGACAGGACAAAGGACAAGCTCAAATTGCATTTTGTAAATGATACATTGCTTTGGTGGTTGTATTTCACATAGCCCTGAAAATGGCTCCATCATTCTCTTATAGAGCCACCCCTACAGTCAAATAACACCAAAGATGATAATTGCCTTTTACTTCTATCTTATCAGTAAAAAGCATACTATATTAATAACCATATTTTGTTTTTACTGCTAAAAGCATAATTTTAATAAATATGAGCTTGTGGAAAGAGTAGAAGAGAGGAGAAACCTGTATGCCCACAGCATGGACTATCGTATAGTATGTAGTATATGTACCTGTAATGCATTTATGCACATAATATGTATATGTACATAATGTATTACTTGCTTTTCATTTAGTGTGTAGTATATGACATTTACATTAAAGAATTTTATATTCGTTTTCTTGGGAAATTATTTGTGGATTATTTTGCTTAGACTGGGAAGGAGTTGCAGAAAAAATGGATGTTGAGTATTATAAATATTTTGACATAATCAGATTACATTAAATTTTTTTTCGTTTTTGTTTTTGGTACCGGGGATCGAACTCACAACCTTGCTTTTGCCAGGCAGGCACTTATGCCACTGAGCTAAATCCCCAGTTCCAATTATATTAAATGTTAATAGAATTTGTAACATGTGCATAAGATTAGAGTCTACTATGGGTAAAATTCAAAGGAGTAGGATTTTGTTTTAGCGTTTGCCCCTTTTCCAACATGACTGCCTATTTCTATTCTGCTATGCTTCTACTCTCTACCTTGTAGCATCAGTTTGTTTTGTGTGGTTCTATTGAAATCACTTCTTGAGCACGATTATGAAATTCCTCTTTAGGAAAAGCAGAATGGTCAGAAAACACTTTAAAATACAACATCAGCCTAGAAAATTTGAAATGTAAATAAGAATGATGGTCCTGTGGTAGAAGCATATATGTTTTAAAGTATGTCTTGGTGATGAGTAGATGTATTTATGTGTAACCAATATAACCAGCTCTTTCTTCAACATATCCAATATCAGAATGAAGTCTTATGGAAAAGTGAAAGATTATGAGGAGGCCAAATCAGAGTTCAAAGGGCAGGGCTTAGAGGTACAACTTCTAAAGCAAGTAACTTCATCTTCTGTGTATTCAGATTACTTTTAAAATTTAAGTATGATACATGACTATTCTTTTTTATCAGAAATGAAAAATCCTGTTAAGGAAAGATATGATTTTCATTTATCAATGAAATTTTTATGCATAACAAATGCTTTCAAAACCTAGTCCTGTAATTAAAGAATATTTATCATTTTTATGTTAGATTATGTGGACTGATAGAGTGATTGATTTTCCTGGTGTTGGCCACTGTATGTCAGGTAGGATGATGAGGATTGCCCCTCCTGGGACAGAGGCTGGCCTTGAGGTGTCTCATTCACCTGGCTGATGACTGCTTTGATGTTTTTCAGGTAAGGTCAGGAATCTCCCACCCACCTAGTGAGCCCAGGGTGGAGGTGAACTGGCCTCGAATGCTCAGGACTTTCTCTGCTTTTATTATATTTGCTCAAACTTCATTGTCCAAAGTAAGCCAGTGCCTAGGCCTAGACCCAAGTATTTGAAAGGACTTCACTTCCTGATGAGAAGAGTTTCAAAGAGTTTATTTTTCATTTGTAAAGTTTATTTTCCCCCACTTTACAATCTGCCCCAGAATATAAATTCTACACCTTTCTAATTGGTCCTGCAGCATTGCATATATTCTTCCTTTGTTTCCCAATCACTATGCAATACTGGAATATTCTCTTTTCCTCCCATTCAAGACAAATTTTCTCTAATGAATAATGGAGAGAGAGAGAGAGAGAGAGAGAGAGAGAGAGAGAGAGAGAGAGAGAAAAGGAGCCTGGCAGAATGACACAGAGATCAAAATATCTGGTGTATGTTAAAAAACTGATTATACTAAATAACACATTTAAATAAAAAATCATCATAGCTAAAGACACATTGTCATTAATTCCCCTTACAGTATTCCCCTTAAAGTATGCCTATCCTATAATTCTTGTCATTTTAAGAAGCATTTCTGAAAGTCCTCTGTTATGGCTTCTGTCTAGATGTCCCCCCAAAGTCTCATGCAATTATAGGTGGGGCTTTTTGGAGGTGACTGGATCTATCATGCGCTGCTGAAATTAGTGTGCAGTGCTGGGATTAAGGGTGCCTCTCCCTGGGTGTGAGTGCTGACCTAAGGGTGAACAGGTAGCCAGGATGAAATATAAGGGACCAAAAGAGTGCTGCTGCCATCGCTTAGTGATTCTGCTGCCTCTTGCCTTCCATGCCATGAACTGTTGTTTCTCCTCTTTGATGCCGCTCTGCCATGCCACCCTGCCTTGAAACCAGCTGACTATGGAGTGAAACCTCTACAGACTGTGAGCCTCCCGAAAAACATTTCCTCCTTTAAATTTGGGTTTCAGGTATTTTGTCTCAGTGCGAAGAAAAGTAAGCAAGGTATTGTTATTTGAGAGTACTTTACAAGCTGTGATAAAACATACAGTGAATGCAAGTGCCACTGAACAGAAAGACATGCTTGTAAAAACATTGCAGTGTGTATTCATTCACATTAATCATTGTATCTGACACTTTGTGACTTCTGCTCTTCCCCAAAGTCAAACATTATGAATTGATTCAGGCTATTGAGGCAGTTATGACACCACAACTAAATATACTCATGAATGAGGACTTACAGGACTGTCTCAGAAAGTTGAAAAGAAGAAAGGGATACTGGATTCAACATGACGGGAAGTATTTTGAGGGGCATTAATGGCAATGTATCTTTTATTGTAACACATTTTTTGAAATTTAAATATTCATTGTATTCTTTGATCACATTTCACATATACATGCAATTCTCAGTGGATAATCATTATCGTGTCACGTGGTCTATTGTTTTAATATGCGGAAATTTCACTGAATCTATTACCATTATAATATGCCTACAACTGTAAATTTAAATGGAAGAAATTCGAGTAAAATATTTTAGAGGAAAAACAGGACTTCCATTGATCTTGAAATATTATCATATATGCTATCTGTCATATAAAAGACTATATTTTAAAAATTCATTGTTTATCTAGAGAAATAAACTCATGGCTCTCCATTAACAGCAGTTCTTATTTGGAAGGATGCTATCCACTGGAAATACAAAGGCAAAGAATCTATGTACCTTTCTCTTGTATGTTTTTGTCCTGTATATTTATGTTTTCCTTGATAATTAGTTATATGCTTGAAATCTAACATGCCCACCCATCCATCTACCCAACAATGCTGTAGCATAAACCATGTGAATGCCACTATATTACATACTTTCCTGTCACTGGAACAAAATTTCATGACACTTTTGAAAAGGAGAGTATTATTTTGCTCATATTTTCAAAGGGTTTAGTTCAAGGGCCCAGAGAAAGGCACACACCACTCAGGGCATGCCACAAGTAACTCATTTCTTCTAACTTGGCCCTGTTTCCCATATACATGGAACTCTTGGGGGATATTTAGATCCAAACCACAATATTTAACCCTTGGTCCCCCAAAGGCCTATGTCCATTTCATTATGTAAAAAGCATTTAGTTCATCTCTAACAGTCACAAAACTCAACAGTTCCAGCATTGTGAAAAAGACTTAATTCTAAAGTCTCTAAGACCTAAGGCAAACTCTTAATCACAAATTCCTATGAAAACAAAAAGGAAATTGAGTACTTGTAACATACAATGGCTTAGTGAAAACATTCTCACTCAAAAGGAAAAAATGGAGCA
>RJWM01029017.1:0-24891 GCA_004363535.1 Dasyprocta punctata | reverse complement strand
CCATTTTCCTCTCCTCTCCTCTCCTCTCCTCTCCGTTCCCCTCTTCCCCTTCCACCTCCTCTGCCCCTCCTTCTCTTCTTCTCCCTTCCCCTCTTCTCTTCACTAGTTCTTTCCTCTCTCTCTACCCCTCCCCTCCCCATACCTCACCCCTTCCATCTTCTCTTCTTCTCCTCTCCTCTCCTCCTCTCCCCTTTTTTCTCTCTCTCCTCTCCTATCTTCACCTGTCCTCACCTGTCTCTCCTTTCCTCTTCTTTTACTTCCCCTTTTTTTCTTTAAATCTTCCTTTCTCTCTATCTTTCTTTCACTTTCTTTCTCTTTTTCATGATTTTGTCCATCAAACCCAGGGCTTTATGGATATTCTGCAAGTATTCTACTACTGTCTACAAGGTCTAATAAAAATTATAATGAATATATATTTTTTAAAAATTGCATTAAAACATACATTCAAATATTCTCCAAATATTTTCTTTTCCTTCAAACACACTTAACTCGTCATTCTTGCCACTTTCTAAAGCAACTCTGGGAGTCCTCTTCCATGAATGTTTTCAGTTGTGTGGTCACAGCTTCCTTGACATCCTGAATCCACTCAAAATGTTTATCAAAATGCTAACAATCACTGTGACTCTCAGGAAGAACCAGAAATTCCACTATGAATAATGTGAATGAGGACATGCTGCAATATTGTATTTGACAGAAATCTCAGTATCATTAGTGATGTGTGATAATAGACATGATCATGATGGAGGAAGAAGCCATCATTTTTCAAGACATTTTCTACACAAATGCCTCTTAAACAATTTAATAATTTCTTATAAAATCTCTAGTTTTCTTTCGTGTTTCTGAGTCCAAACTGAATCTGTACCATTCTATCAAGGTCAAAGCACACAACCAACATCACCTTCATGTTGTATCTTTATTGATCACTTTTTCACTGAAGGAGTCCTGAGTAATTTTCGTGGAGACCTCTGAACCTTGACTTCAGAATTATAAATCTAGATTTCATCTATTGTGATGATATTGCTTAAAAAGCTGAAATCTATCAACTCCAAATAAATACATTGTTCATGATTCAGGTTATACTACACAATTTAAGAGGTACTTGTGAACTGTAGCCCACAACAGAATGACTGCATCAAACAAACTAAACCGCCTCACACACTGTTACTATGTTTCAACTTGATGGCCCTCATTAGTAGCCTTCTCCCTATCTTTAGATCTTGCCTCATATTCCTAGAGCAAGAAAGCTTAATTATTTATAACTAACACTATACTACCCATAGAAAACTTACCAAGTTTCATCAAAATCTAGTCCTAAAGTGCTAATAGGTATTCTAATTGAAAATTGATTATACTTCAGTAGAAATAACTAACGTACAAATTGATTGAAGTGACAGAATGTATTACAATTTGACAAAGGACATATGCTATGAACATATAATGAGTTGCTATAATGTAACACACAAAGTTTTTCAGAGAACTTTAATATGCCTTTCACACTAAGGTACTGAGGTCCCAGCAGAGCTGGTGTGGGCAGCAGCCTGGAGTTCTTTCTCTGGTCAGAGCTTGCTTTCTTCTTTCATGGGCTTCCTTTGCACTTCTTCACTGGATTCACATCCATTACTCAACAATACTTAAGAAATATTCTCAAATATTTCTAGTAATAGTAACAGTTTCATCATGGAATCAGAGAGTCCATGTATTTAATTTTATTTTACTATTTATTTATTTATTTTTTTTTATTTTTTCAGCACCAGGGATTGAACTCACAACCTCGCGTCTGTCAGACAGTTGCTTAAGCTGCTGAGCCAAACTCCCAGCCCTAGGTTTTTGAGGCAGGGTCACACTATGTAGCTCAGGTTGGCCTTGTGCTCGTGTTGTAGCACAAGCCGGCCTCGAACTCACAACACTCTGCCTACCTCAGCCTCCCGAGTGCTGGGATTAAAGGTGTGTGCCACCTATAATTTTCTTACAACTGTCTAGGAGCCACAAATAATATAACTTTTATTCCTGTTTACAAATGGGTGGGGTAGTGGCAGAAATTAGTTAATAGGCAACTGTACTCTTAAATACTTAGGATTTTATTACATATGCTAGAACAACCAATTTTTTTGTTATATGCAGCTTTTGAAATATGCTCAAACTATTATGAATATAATTTGTGTAAAATACATAATTCCTCTTGAAATGTACTTCTGATTTCAAATGTCATCAGAAATCTATCAAATTGTAATATTCTAATGAGGTTAAGAAAATAGTAGCTGTTTAAATTTCAAACATAGCATTCCAAAAAACAAAACAAAAACTATCATTGCCACATCTCCCTTCTCTCCATATCATTTTATAACCAAACTTACCATTTCTCTCCTAGTCTCCCTTCTGACTACCTGTCTAGCCATGCTATCTGCTTTCCCCATACTGACTGAAATGCTAATAATTATTTGCTTCTTGCATATTTCCAATGGTTATGAAGATGTCAATCTATAAACCTTTCATTTGTCTGGAATTTCAATGCATCTGTGTTAGTTTTTAAGTAATTCTGTTCCTCGTCTAATTTCCACTCAACTTATCATTTCTGCTTATGCTACTTACGGTTAATGATCCCTTCATACAACCAGAATTTATTTCTGTCCCTACTATACATTATTTAGCAGTGAGAATTCCCATAAAATATTCTAAGTGCTAGGTTCTAAATGACAGGTAGAATATTATTTCATAGGGCTCTTCAAAATTATGGGGGCATTATGAAAATTTCCTGGCTGAATGTTGTCCAGAAAATTATCTTTATCTTTATTGAGCAAAAGCACTTTCTTCTGTAGTTGATTTTTTTTTACTCCATTACCTTCTAGCTGCAATAGCAAGATTTAAATGTATAAATTTCTTTTCATGGGGATTTCAATATTGTGAGATTTTACAATTCAACAGTTTATGATTTTGTTCATTACAAATATAAGTAGCAGCTTCAATATATATTATTACCATGCTATTAAAATTTTGAAACAGTATCCTTGTTAATTTAGTTTTATTCTCTTCTATTTTTGTAACTGTTCTCTCTATCCCTAGTAAAGTTTCAGAAGTGAATTTTATTATATTTACCATAATTACAGAAATAGAAAATATCATAATGACTATGAAAATATTAAAGCAATCTATGGTGGCTAATATTATGGGCTCTGGTTATGAATACTAAAAATCAATTTAGCTGAATGAAAAATGTGTTGCCTCTGTGTGTTTTCTCCCAATTAGACTAGTTCAGTATATCTTCAAAGGGAAACAGTTAAAAGAATATGTATGAACAAAAAAATAAGTGCTCCAAAAAGTTTTTGTGTCAATAAATTTAATTTTCTTTAGCTAAAAGGGTATTTTTATCTCATATATCTTTAAAACCAATCAAAAAGAGTGTTTCAATTTATTTTGGCAGTATTTCCTTGTAATTAGTTTTGAAGCTGAGGACCTTGAATTCTAATTATTTTCTAACTAGAAAGTAGGACATTCTCTTTTTGAAAGTTTTATAGCAAAAATTTACTTTAGATTCATCAAAGGATCTTAGTTGTAAACATTGATTTCTATAGAATGACTTCTCAGATGCTTTAGAATTATTTTACTGAGTGTAATCCTGTAAAATAAAATTATCTGTAGGGAGTTATCTTAAATTATTAAAAATAAAAATCTGATACATTTTTATCTAGGGAATAGTGCATGGAATTGTAAGTTAAATACATTTGACAGGCTTGGATTTTGGGTCCATTTCACTTAATTTGTATTGTGATTTCCTCAATATATTTGTATTTGTGGCTATAGACATGCAATATAAATGAATTCTGGAAAGTGAACATATTTTCTACCTGAATTTTTGTATTATGTTACTTTTTCCTTCAGTTTGCATATTCTTGCCTGATGCATCTTGCCTTTGGTTTGATTCTACATACAACTTAATAAGTTCACATGTAAATGTTCAATATGGTGCTAGAGAAGACAAGACTCCTAAATCAGATAAGAATGATTTTCTTAGAGTATATCAAGAAGTTAGAGTCATCATGATTCCTTTGTTTGCTCTTTTGTCTCCAAGTGTCTCAAGGGCAAGGTAAAATGCCCCTCTTGGGTATTTCAGGCGTAGTGGATTTGCTTCATATTTGAGAAACATAGAATCTAGCCTATACGTATTATATAGTAATCACATTATAGTAATTATATTACACAGTAACCTCTGTCTCATAATACCTTATCTGTTGAGGTTTCTCACTGCAAATGCAATCTTGAAAAACAGCAGAGGTAAAGAAGCCTCTGAACCTTGTATTCTTCACGTACTCAGTAAGACAGCAAGGCAAATAGGAAACTCAGAGAAAATTTTCATTATTCACATACAGTCATTCTTACCAAAAGAATTATACATATAGTTGGTATCTATTTTGTTTATTTCAATATAACAAACTTTGGAAGAAATTATAGAGAATTGGTGGTATATGATTTTATCTTTTTAAGGCAAATTATCTGAGAAAACGTGGTTACTTGACCCAAACTTAAACTGAAAAATTCCAACTATGTTTGGTATTCTAAAATATAGAATTCTAATTCTTTAAGTTATGTTGCTGTTAAATCATATGGTATGGTTTCATATTATCCCAAGGTTTGCAGATAGCTGAAAAAGTTATCAGCATGAAAATGGAGCTATTATACAATTACTTGTCTTTCAATTTCTCAAAAATAAAATTATCTTTTGGATAAATCTAGGGAAAAAATAGGTAACCAGATATCATGACAACTATTTATCTAAATAAAAGCTTGCTGGATGAAATTAGATGACTTTGTAGTTACTATATTATGTTATGAAAAACATTAGTTTTGCTTATTTGAATGAAATTTAAAGAGGTATTATGAGAAGGTTTGCTTTAAAAATAAAATATCACCTTGTAAATTTTCTTGAATACTAAGGAAAATATGGGAAAGTAAATTATATGTATTTATCTTGAATTAGCTTGAGCTCAACTTATTTAAGTGGCCCAATTTCCAAGGTAGGACAGTAGTTTGCCATGACACATTTGAAAATAAATCTCAAAAAGGTGTAAGTGAGACTGTTTCTTCTTATTGGTTACAATAAAAAAGAATATGAAATCAAAATAATGAACAATAAATTCCTGGTCTATCATTTATCATATAAAATGTCATATAAAAATCTAAATATTTTTTCATATACAATGGTAATGTCATTTTATGTAGTTATCTTTATATCGATTTACTAAAAAGACTTTGATTTTTAAAAAATAATTGAAATACTACTTTATGTTTTCTTTCCATGTTTACCTCTCTTTCCATAATTTACAATTACCAGCTATTACTGATGGGGCACTCTCTAATGGGACTCTACCAGGCTCTGGGTAGCGCAGGACCTTCATGACACTGAGCCCAAAAAAATGACAGCCTCCCTCTTCTACACTAACTCCTGTATCCTTGTCCCAGTCCCAGAAGTAAACTTCCTGCCTTTCTTCCGTGTGAGCCTGGTGAGCCTCCAATCCCCTCCCAACACCGTCCACTCGGGTAATCTCCACTCCTTACACCAAAAGGTCCTCCAGTCCTCTCCCAACACAATGACTTGTCCACTCATCTAGTCTCCACCCCTATCCCAATCCCATAAAAGCGACTCCCGTGCTTTGTCTCCCTTGAGGGTCTTCGCAGTCTCCAGCAGCCCTCCTGCGCCCAGCAATAAAATCCTTTCTCATTTCTGATCTTTATGTTCGTCTCTCAACTGCTCTAAAACACGTAACAATTACATTTATTTTTGTCTGAGGCTTAAAAAACAGCGACAGTATAAGGTCAAACTTCTATTTATCCTTTCTAAAATCCTAAATCCTAAAATATTTTGCTTAGAGTGTTACGACAAGAGAGTAAAGAATCTTTAGCAACTAAAGGAGTAGTAATTTATCCAAAAAAAAAAAAAAATCTAGGCAAAAGTAGGCCGTGGTCCATTTGTACTCCTTAAAAAAGAGATTTGTGGACATTTCATTCGAATTACTCTGTTTTATATTTTCCTATGTCAGTTATTATTTCTACAATGCTGTATAGTTTTAAAATTTTAGTATTTATTTATACCATCTTGTTTATTTTGTATTTTCTTCCACTAAAAATTAAATTTCTTGAAGGCAGTACATTTTTCTTGTTCATAGTAGTCTTCCTTATTTATTTAACATCAAAAGTAGAAAGTTGTTACTTTTTTAAAATTGTGACTAGAAAGCAAATAAAGGAAATAGAAACATCAGAAGTTCTGAAATAGTCTTATTTGAGAGTGGAAAAGTGAAAGAGAAATACAGCTCAATGCAAAATTTCAATTCAGTAGATTTTTTTAGGGGTATATGATGTTTCCTTATTTTATGAATCAATAAATAACTTTGAGTGTGTAATTAATTGGACCAATGCATAACATAGACACAGTATGTGAATATTGTAGCAGATGACATTTATAACGATTAACAAGATAATTAAAGAATGTTACTAGACACAGTGCATGAAAATGACTAACAATACTTTATATGAATGTGAGGGATGTAAATAGCTGTATTCAAAAAATAGAGTAGCTTATATGTCTCAGATACATTTTTTAAAATTCTTTTCTTTTACTGTACATACACATTTTAAAATAAGGAAATAATTTGTATTTCCTTAAAATTGTGCTAGATGGGCCTTTTAACACCTCCAAAGTAGCCAGTCTAAATTATTTTGTAGGTACAAGAATAAATGTTTCAAAACATAAACTGAGCTAGGTGTAGTGATGTTTTCCTGTAAGGTGGCATTCAGGAGGTTCATAAGTTAGAGTGCAGCCTGAACAACTAAGAAACTTAGACCTGTTGCAAAATTAAAATAAATAAATAAATAAAATGCAAAGGGCTGGGGCTAGTGCTCAGGGGGGCATTATTCCCCTAAGGCATTTGTTATTTTAGACAATAGTTTCAATCCACACTATCACAAAACAGGAAGAAGAGTCATCACTTATTTGTTGAAACATGATGTTTACCTTTCAAAGTAAACTCAAATGTTATGAAGATAAAGTGAAATGATGTTAACTTTTCACTGTTCTGTTTAAAGAGAAGGAAAAAAATCAGCAATTTATCACTATCTACAGGTATATCTGAGCACCTGTTATCTGTGGCTTACAGATATATTCCTTTATCTCTAATTGTTTATTTTTTTCTAAAAGATGCTGTATGAATAACACAGCACGATCTTTTGAACTGCCTTTCTTTAATGTCTATTATCCATTTGCATATTCATTACTGAGATAAGACATTTCAAGCTAGTCAAAAAGCACAAAATTCTTAAACAATGTATGATTTTTGTCTCTCTCATTATTTCCAAATATTTAGGAAAAGAATGAATATGAAAATAACATACATCATTTTAACATAAAAAGAAAAGAATAGTAGCAACATTTCCTATCTAGTTAATAAAAACTTATTCATATTACGTTTCTCTAATCCCCAATACCAAAAATAGCTATTAATATTCTTGTGTGATTCTTGCTTTTGTTCTACTTTACCTTAGTCCAATTAGTATACCCAAAATTTTGATGATTCATTTTTCTTTAAGGGACACTTTCATTTGAATAACTAAAAACCACATGAAAAGAGAAAAATGATAAATAATGAAAGAGAGATTAGTAAATGATTTTGGAATGGTGAATAATATTTCATTTACTCGTATCACATGGCCAATTTCTTTACTCTGCCTAGGAATTAGAAAGCCACTATGTCTGTTTCATGCTCTCCTCTTCCCCTTTGTTTTAATTTAATCTTCAAGCTTCTTTCAGTGTCAGATAGGATAATGACATAATTAAAAGTTCTAGAAATAAACAGAGATTAAGTAAATATTGAGTGCCTAGTATTTGCATGACCTATTTCTAGGTACCAGGGCTAAAAGTAAGGAAACGAAAAAAATGGGCACATTCACTGTAGTAGACATATCAAATATGCAAAAAAGATTATAAAATCAGACCAAATTAAGTTAAAATAATTCACATTGTCATTGTGATATTTAGAGTCCTCATTTACTAAATGACAAAATTGAATTAGATGATTTGAAGTTTATGTTAATCAAAAGAAGGTACATATTGGCTATTAATAATGGTTATCAATAATGCCATACAGAAAAATTCAGATAAAATTAGTTGGTAAAAAAAAGAAAGTGAACTAGAATGAAATATAAATATTTTATGAGCCAAAATACAAGGGGAATCATACTCAGATTCTTTCCTACAAACCTCTCTAGGTTCACATAAAAGATGAGCGTCAAAACCAGGTACTATGATATCTGTACTATACTCTATTCAATCTTAATGAGAAGAGCAACAACTGGAGTCAAGACAGAATGACACCTCCCTTTCCCTACTCCCTGACTGTTATGTGAGAAAGATGTTCAGCCACAGTGGGAAGGAGGCCAAACCTCATCACTGACCCAACCCACTGGACAAGGTCATACACCATAAAAACCTCCTCTTACTTCTGGGACAGATCGGGGAAGGTCCCTGAGAAAGTCCCTTTGATAAGACAGCAACAGCAGAGCAGCACTCTCAGCCAAAGTTGTCAGATACCAGAAAAGGAGCAGAGAGGGATTCTTTAAATCATAGGTGCAAACAGAAGAGAAACTGAATGTAGAGAAAAACCTCCTGTTTTATAGGACTTTCTTATTAAAATGAAATACCTAACACAACTAACTTAAAAAGTGAAAAGGTTCACTTAGCTCAGTTTTGAAGGTTTCCATTCTATCTTAGAAACAGCTTATATGTCCATAAAAAATGATAAAATAAGGAAAATGTGATATTTATGTACAGTGGAGTATTACTTTGCCATAAAGAAAAACTCGAGGTATTAGTAGACAAATGGATGAAACTTGTGAACATAATGTTAAGTACAATAGGTCAGACACACAAGGTTAGATATCTCATTCTGTCTTTTCTATGAGAAACTCTCTGTCAAAGAAAAAAACATATAAATGCTTTAATTTACAAGTTACAATTACAACGGGTGCCCCAAGTAGTGGCCATCAGCTTCCAGATATTTATTGCTATGGCAAAATGCTGCTTGGGTAATGTTGGTCACCATGATTGCTGTACATGCATGTTTAATTTCTTCTCCAAGGACTGACAGTGTAGTGGGTTTCAGGTGATATATGGCATCCTTTATTATCCCCTATAGGAGAGTAACAACATCTGTTGAAAAAGTATACTATTTTTCTTTCTTGAAGTGTGTATATATTTTTTGGTCATCTGTGTGTATGTGTGTGTGTGTGTGTGTGTGTGTGTGTGTGTGTATGTATATATATGTATATATATATAGTGTGTGTGTGTGAGAAGAAACCAGAAAGTAGATAAGTAGGAAATAAGGAGAAGTTCAAATAATTCCCTAAATTACCTATTCTGCTGTTTCCAAAATATTTAATGTATATGCTAATATGTTTCATACATACTACTGATTTCTCTTAATGCATTAAAAAAGCTTTTGTGCTATTATCTTTTTGTTTCTTCTTTGTAGGAGAAAATATTTTTGTCAATGTCTTGTACTCTGGGTAAGTACTTTGAAGATGATATATAGCACATTAACTATTTTTATGGTCTTATTTTATTATAAAATTTGGGTTTTTTAATAAAATAAAACATTATAAAGCCTATGGTATATCAGGAGGTCATTAGTTTGGCTTCTAATTACACTAGGTAGCAGTTGGCAAAACACCACGACAGGAGCACAGATAGGAGTCACATCTACAACAGGAGGAGACAGAAACAATGAGTAAGACCGGACTTACTTCTACTATAATAATCTTGGAGAGAACTCAAGGAGTTGCAGTAGAACTGCAAAGGAGTACATGTGAATTCCTTCATACTCTGATTACCTAAGGAATAGCCAAACCATATCAACACTATAGAAAATTATCCACAATCAAATTTCAAGGAAACATTAAAAGATTTAAAATACGTAATTTACTGAGATTAGTGTAGAAATGTTAGATTCCAAACCCAGACGAGGTTGCCAACTATTTAATAATCCACACTAGAAATAAAATTTAGAGTCAATTCCAGGAATAAATAATATTTGCTACATTTTCTCCTGTCATACAAAAGAAGTCCAACAAATAATCATAATAATATAGAATATAGAAAATAATATAGGATATAGAGAAAAATACAGAATAATATAGAAGTCAAAACAAAAAAGTAAGATGTAAAAATAAAGCAATCATCAGAACCAGATCCAGAAACAAACTATATTTTGTAATTATCACATAGGGAAGGATTAATGTGCTGATCCTTAAAATGCAGAAGATAGACATCTTGTATAGAAAAATGAATTTTGTTTATGAAATGGGAAACTAAGAAGAAATGGATGTGCTCTAAATAAGCACAAGCAATAAAATTTGATTTTGGATTGACTTTTAAATTAACACAATTGCTAGTTCTTCAGAACAGAAAACAAATAAATAGAAAAACACTCAAACTGATATGAAGTAAAAGAAATAAAAAAAATAGAACTATGAGAAATACTAAATATTCTATCTTAACTGAAAATATCAGCAAAAATATTTAGAGATATTTAAGTGATATAAAAATAAAACCATCAAAATAAAAATTTTATCAAAATAGATAAATACACAAAATACTCCTAGGCTCATAATATGAAAAAAAGAAAACTAATGAAATTACTAAAATCTGTAAGCATTAAAAACAAAGATTTATTCCATGCAAATGATCAAAGAAGAGAAATATGGATTTCTAATTAAAATTACAGACTCCAAAAGCAAGAATAAAATTATTGAACTTATTAAACAGAAAAATAAACAAGAAAATAAACATTAATTGAGAATTGTGCACTGAGTGAAAGTATCTTAGAAAATCAAAGTGCACAATGGGCCTGGTGGTGCACGCCTTTCATCTCAGGAGCTGGGAGGTTCGGGCATGGGGATCACAAACTGGAGACCAGTCTGGGCCACAGAGTGACACAAACCTAGCCTGGACTACATAATGAGATGCTGTCTCAAATGAACAAATGAATGAATGAATGCAAAAACAAGTATGATTAATGATATTCTAAGAAATAAAAAATTAAAACATTTATTATGAACTAAAACACCTTATAAATATGGACAGTTTCTCATACAAAATGAACATTATAAGGGAAAATCTCTACATAGGGAAATTAAGAGCATTAGGGGTGGCAGAAATTAAATAAGAGTTAAGTTTAGTTTTAGCTTTTTAATAAACAGTTAAATGCTTAAGGGAAATATTTATTTATAAATTTTTATTTACAAATTTGCTAAAATAAAATTATAGAAGTACAAGTGGAAATACAGAATTACCTTGCCATCATTACATGCAAGGAGAATAATATTTTAAACAAGATTGAAAGTAATTAAAATAAAAATGGTTTGTTCACTACTTTTTAAGAAATGCAGAAATTAACTCAATAATGTAAATAGAATAGAATGATTGGAAATTTTAAAAACCTGAAAAAAAATGTGGGAAAAGCAACGAAAAACAACTTGTATATCTAGAGAAATAGTCACTTGGGAGATGGTAGTACATTACATAAATAGTTATAAGTAAAAATTAAATGAACCAATTAAACAAAAAGGTTTTAGAATGAAACAAAAGACAATTCCAAAATCTATATATATATATATATATATATATATATATATAATGTTTAGGCAGTAAAACAGAAGCGCAAATCAATAGTAAACAAAAGTATCTATATTAATAATAGAGTATCTATATAAATAACTAGAATAATCTAATTAATTAATAGTTTATACAGGATTAATATAGCCAGGGATAAAGAATAACAATCCATAATAATAAAGAGTACACTTCTCCAAATAAAAGTAAAAATTCTAAATATTTATACACTAAAAAAATTCAATGTATAGTAATATGCAAATGACACAGAAGGAACAAGTGCACTAAGTGACTACAATAACTTCCATTTAAAGAGGAAAGTAGAGAAAAATTAGAGTACATACTGAACAAGTGAAAATGAAATCATAATTTATAAAATTGGTGGATGAAGCTAAAGAAGTGCTGAGGTGGCAATTTATAGCATTACATGTTTATATTAGGTAGTATGATGGGTTTCAAATTGATGCCTAAGTCAATATGTCAAACTATGGAGAAAAAACCATACAGTAAATACAAACCAAGTGAATTAAGCAATTAACAAAATGCTACACTCCTTTAAGGAAGAATAAATTTGAGTCATTTATTAGAAAATGAATACACCTTGAAATCATAATTTTAAGTGGAACAAATCAAACACACAAGCTTAAATACCACATTGTTTCTTTTATATTACAAGCACAATATTTAAATGAAAGAACAAAATAAAGGATGGATAATAGATAACAAGCAGATAGCGCTTTAAGAAGTGAAAAGGGGACTGAGGGATGGAGAGAGAGAAGGACAGGGAAGTGGCCTAAAAAAGAATTGCAATGCATTATGCACGTATAACATTCCTCACAATGAATGCTATTACTTATACTGTAAATTCTGTTAACAAAAATAAAAATTAAGAGCAGTAAGCAATTAAAATGAGAATGGAAAAACTAAAAAAAACTGGAACCATTATTTTTCATTTAAAAGAACAATGAATTTGATAATACAACAGACAAATTTATTAAACTTTATTAAACTATGTGTGTGAGAAGGACAAGGAGGAACAGAGAGAGCAGTGCACACAACTCATACAGATGGAATTAAGAAAGGCCAAACATTACTAAGTTAACACTATCATTGACAATACCATTGACCATCTGATGAAAAGTTCTAATCTATTGAAATGAAATAACTTTTTCTCACTTATCATGAAGAAAATACCTAAATAGCCCTGTGTATGTTATATACAGAATTTGCACATAAAAATTCAGGAAGAACAATTTCAGGGTACCATGCGTTCACTTGAATACATTAGCACACATTTAAAAAATAAATAACATTAATTATCCAAAAACATTAATAGTATAAAGAACTTTGGAAAGACTTTCAACTTATTTTTTGAGGCCAGCAATTAAAACTGATTTCATAATAAAAATAACGACAATTTTAAAACATATAAATACAGACCAATGTGCCCAAATTACGTAATTGCTCAAATACATAAAATAACCCTCGATTTAAATATCGTGTATCTAACGTGTGGTACATCATAAACAACTGGAAATTTTCCTAGGAAGGAAAGTCTGGCTTTACATTCAAACAATGAATCTATCACGTTTATAAATGAAAGATAAAGAATCATATGATCATCTCAACGTTAGTCAAAACATTTTATTAATTTCAGAATCCATTTGCAATTAATATATTCAGAAAAGTGAAACTAAGGTGAGATTAAAATAAAGAGATATGGGTATGTATAAGCGCCTACATTTGCACCACGCCAAAAGCTGAATGGCCCCCACCCTAATATCAGAAGCAATTTAAGGATATCTTTTTTTAACTCCTGTGTTGAAAATGATAGTGTTACAGGCACCTGAGATAGAGAGAAGTATTACCGGCAGTGAGACAGACTAGGTCCTGAAAGGAGCCAGTGTACAAGCCCAGATAACTTGCAACTGTAGGGGAGACAGACACCTCTTGCTCTGCGCCAGGTCTAAAGACAAAAGATCAAACAAATGCACCCACATCCTAAGGACTGATATTTTAAATAGGTCTCTATCCCTCTGAGGAAGCCAAGAGTCACCGACCCAACCCCCTACAAGAAGAGTCACTGCTCTTTAAGCATCCCCACTTACTAAGTGACTCACTTCCCCATTTGTCTCCAATTTAATCAATTTTACCAGAACAATTAATCTTATTGGTTAACCATAGTTCTGTCTCACCTTATGCCCATCTTGTGAGTTCCCAGGTTTTCCTCACCTTGGACCCGTCTCACCTTGTGGTTTTACTCTACAAAAGTCCCTAGAAAAGACAGAGTCTTTGGCAACCCAATCGGACCCCTTCTGCTTCTCTCCCAGACAGAAGATTTCTTTCCTTCCGTAATATATTCTGCTCTTAGCCTCCATTGTTCCTAAAATTCATTCTTCGATTTTAGAGAACATGAATTCATACTGGACATATAGTAGGTTGAACTTTTCATGCTCTTTATCAGTAGCCAATACAATCGAATGGGATATATAGAGAAATTTCTTCTACTTTTTAGGCAATGTGATCGCCACACTAAAAAATCTTGAGTAATTAAAAAAAGTGAATTGTTAGTTAATTTAGCAAGATCAATAGATATTGTGAAAATTGATAATCTTTCTAAATATTATCCATGAATAATTAAAAATGGAAACTCTACACTTATGATTATGAAATTACATCAGTAAATAACAATATATAAATTCCAGGCATTGTTTACTGAAAATTGTGAAACACTGATCAAAGAAATAATTTAAATAAATGGAGGGTGATTCCATGTTCATGATTTGAGAAATTTCAAGAGTTAATTATTCTTCAATAACTTTCAGTTTCATTCAAATTCTAACAAAGGTGCTTGTCACGAATTTCATGAAACTGATAAACTGACCCTATGAGTAGACAAAGGATCTAGAATAACCAAAAGAATTTTTGAAAAGAACAAAATTATATGACTAAAATTGTACATTTCTAGAATTATAAAAATATAGAAATCAAAAAGTGTGACATTAAAGAAAGGATAGATATAATTAAATAGAATTGAGGTTAGAATTAGTCTTACAAGTCACTATGTTTGGAAGCTTACTCCCCAATGGGGCATAGTTAGGAACTGTGAGGTGTTCAGGTCATGAGGACTCCACTCTTATAGTGCCTATTAAAAAAACCTTGCTGCTGTGTGTGATCTCTTACCCTCTTTTGCCCTTTAACCTTCTGCCACAGAATGGTGCAGTAGGAACATTTCCAATAAAAGCTGGCACCTTGATATTAGACTTTTCATCCTTTAGAATTGTGCAAAATAAATGCATTTTTAATAAATTACTAATTTCTGCTATTCTGTTATAGCAGCAAGATATGGACTAAGACGAGTATATGTCTATTTTGCCTCATTTATCATCTTCAAAAGTTTTTATTTTCATTTTTTTGTCTTGTTTAGTTTTTGTTATGTTCTTGTTTTTGAAGTTAAATGTGTTTTACAAATTTACATTAATTGATTCTATCAGTGTCTTATTTGACAGCAGCTCGTGCTCATTTCATGGTATTTTGTTACATTTTGGTAATTCAGTATTTCATTTTTTCATTATTATTGTATATGTTATAATGATCTGTGATCAATGACCTTTGATGTTAATTTTGTAGTAGTTTTGTGGCTCCATGAATTTCACATATATGAGATTCAGAACTTAATCAATACATGTTGAGTACATTCTGACTATTCTACTCACTTGCCAGTCTCCTCTGTATCTCCCCAGGCATCTGGGATTCCTGAGACACAATACCATTGATATCAGACCATAGAAAGAACTACAAGTCCTCAAGTAAAAGGAAAAGTTTTCATCTCTCAGAATAAGTCACCATCTAGAAACAATGGCGCTTAGTGAGGAAGTTGTGCTGAATGCAGTCAACTTGAAAGCCAGGCCCCTAGTGTTAAATGTCCAAAATTTGAATGTACAGAAAAAGTTATTGAAGGGCAAGTACTAACGCAGGGATCACATCAATGATAAGAAAGTGAAACAACGTTGCTGATAAGAAGAAAGTCTTAATGGTTTGGACAGATGATCAAACTGACTAAAACATTCCTTTAAACTCAAAGGTAATCTAGAGGAAAACCTAACCATCCTCAGTTCTTTGAAAGATGAGAGGTAAGGAAGCTGTGGAAGATTGAAGCTAGATGTTAGTTCAAGAGATTGAAGGAAGGGAGCCCTAAAATAAATATTCAAGGCCAACAGCAACAGCTAACAGAGAAGCTGCAGCAAGTTATTTGGAAGAATTAATAGATAAGTGGTGAAAATTTCTATATTAAATAATTTTTCAGTTTAGATGGCACATCTCCATTCATCTTGAAAGAAAATGCCATCTAGGACTTTCATAGCTAGAGAGAAATCAATGACTGATTTCAAAGCTTCAAAAGAAAGGCAGACTATCTTGGGAGGTGTTCACGTAGATGCTTACTCCAAGTTAAAGGCAATGTTAATTTACCATTCTAAACATTCGAGAACCCTTAAGAATTATACTACATCAATTGTGTGCTGCGTAAATGTAACAACAAACCCTGAGTGCCAATAAATCTGTTTACAAGTTTGTTTACTGAATATTTTAGACCCATGATCAGAATGACAGCTCAGGAAAGAAAAGTCCTTTTCAAAATACTACAGCTCACTGATAATGCACCTGGCCATCCAAGATCTGTGATGGAAATTTATAATGAGATTAATGCTGTTTGCAAGACTGCTAATACCATATCTACTCTGCAGGCCACGAATCAAGGCATAATTCATACTTCCAAGTCTTATTAGTTGAAAAAATATCTTTTGTAAGGCTATGAAGGATCCGAGCAAAGTGATTGAAAACCTTCTGGAAGGGATGCATCACCCCAGATATCATTAAGTACATTCATTAATCATAGGAAAAAAACAAATTATTTAAAGGATTTTGCAAGAAGTTGATTGCAACCCTCATAGATGATGTTGAGGGGCTCAAGACTTTAGTGGAGGAAGTAACCACAGATGTGGTAGGAATAGTAAGAGATTTAGAATAAAAGTGGAACCTGACATGTGACTGAATTGCTGCAATCTCATGATAACACTCAAATGAAAACTTCCTCTAGTGGATGACAAAAGAAAGTGGCTTCTTGAAATGGAAATATTACTGCTGTGGAGGCTGTGAACATTGCTGAAATGCCAACAAAGTATTTAGAATATTACATAAATTTAGTTGATAAAGGAGCGGCAGTGTTTGTCAGGACTTATTTGAACTTTGAGAGAGGTTCTATTACATATAAAATGCTGCTGAAAAGCATCACATGTCACAGAAATCTTATACAGAAGGAGTCAATTGATGTGATAAAAATTACTATTGTCTTATGTTTCAAAGTGCCACAGGCAACCCAGTTTTCAGTCACCACTAACTGGAGTTGTCAGTAGCCAACACTGAGGGAAGAACTTTCATGAGCAAAATGATTATGACTCACTTAAAACTCACAAGATCATTAGTAATTTATTTACTCATTTTAATTTTATTTTTTTTCTACTGCTGGACTTTGAACCCACAATTTGCACTTGTTGGGAAAACACTTCAACAATGAGCCATGTTCCCAGTCCCATCCGTTTATTTTTTTAAACTGTGCACATTGGTTTTGGATAAAATGCTTTTTTAAGACATAATACACTACAGAAAGTTGTAAGCATATCTTTTTGTAATCAGATAGAATCCAGAAAATCATATTATTGGTATTATTGTGATATTAACCTCATTGTAGTGGTCTGGATCTGAACTAATAGCATCTCTGAGGTGTGCCTTACACGCATTTTAAAAAATTGCATTTGATTTTCAAAAAGATATTAAAACTAATTCAATGGATTTTTGAGAATCTTTTAATATATTGCATTAAATAAGACATGTGTTTTAAGAAGGAATTTTATTCCATCCATCATACTATTTATAAAATTTTATATAAATTAGTCTGACTTCAGCAGAAATAGAGGTTTGTACAAAACGAATGCACTGTCATTACAAACCATAAACAGAAAAATATTCAAATTAAATATCGTACACAGAACTTTTATCTTGAATGTAGAAAATGCATATGTTTCAAAGATAAGAGAAACCATTTTAAAACTAGGTAAGTTATTTAACCACACATCCTATCAAAGGTTCAAATTATAACCACTAGGATTTACAACCACAGACTCATTTAAACTAGTTAATAAACAAGGGAAAATTGTTTATCATGGTTGCATAGCAACTTTGTATATCAGTTTGATAGTTTCTTCATTTTTTAGCATATACCTTTTTAAATTTGACAATTCCTTACTTAGTTATGAAATACAAAAAAAATTGCTGTGTCATAATTTTCAAAACTGCAATCAACCCAAATATTTTCATATGTTGAATGGATTAACCAACTGCATTATATACTTACACTGAAATTAAATTGAATTCATTTATAATGTACACACTGACATCAATTATTATCACATCATTTTATTAAGTGGAAGCAGACATACATGGAAAGTTACATGGTCTATGATTCCACTTATATGACATTCTGGAAAATGCAATGTAATAAGATCAGAAATCTATAAGTGGTTGTCAAAGGTTGATAGCATCTACAGAGAGACACTGTTAATTATTGGGACCGATGATAATACTTGATATTTTATTTTGGTGTCCATATTTACACATACATCAGTTTTACAGCTGTCATAATGAAATCTGAATAGTCAGCAAAATCATTCATTTAATTTTGACCTTCAAATATTTTTTCTCTCGCTCATTCTTCTCTTTTTATAAAATTGTGTTGAAGCACATTCTTCTGTCAGTGAAGTAAAATACATTATTTCTTATATTTAAAACACTTGAAGGTGAACTTTCGGTTTTTTCATATTTAAAAATATGCTTAATATATAGTTCTCTATGCTATACATTTCCATATATTTCTCTATATGGATGGCTTATCAAATTATTTCTCTTGTGAAAAGATGTCCAAATTAAAGAATATGTGTGTTACAGTTTAGATCTGAAATGTCAGAAAAGTCTTTGTGCTCACAGATGGGACATTTGGAAGATAATTGGATAGTGAAGGCATGATACTCATCAGTGGATTAAGATGCTGATGCACTAGCTGAAGGCACTGGTAGGAGGTGGGGAAGAGTTGGAGGAGATGGGCCATTGAAGTGTGGTTTGAAACTTACATCCCTCTGTATTTTTCTCTCTCTGAGGTCCTGCCTTCTATGGGTTGTGCAGTTTCTCTGACAAATGCTTCCAGCTTGACATTTCTAGCCAACCGTGGCAGAAATCGTGGTAGCACATTGGTTAAAGAATGAGTTTCAAATGTGGGATTAATTCTAGTGCTAATTTTTTACCACCTTGGTTTTTCATGTAAAACTACTTAACCATCTCCATTTGAGTTTCCTCAAGTGTAAAATTTCAATGAAAATGATATTTAATTCTTAAAAAGCTTTCTAAATTTAAATTAGATTATAAGTATAATGCATTTACAATAGTGTCTGACACTCAACGTATTGCGCTCTTAGACTGGATAATTCATGCCCCAAAACATACTTAGGTAGTTGTTTCTAACTATAAATACACTATTAAGAGATACACACTTCCACCGCTTCGTTAAAATATAAAATTCTAAAAACAACTTCTACAGAGTACTTTTATCAATAAACATAATTTTATTATTTATTGAAACCCATGTCTGCTCCAAAGATATATTGTGAACGAATTTGATACATTTTAAAGCATATACTTTAAACTCAATTTTAATTTCATCAAAAAGTTAATGAAGTAGCATATCTGTTGAAACAATACTGGTACATGGATCATTTCAAACCATGTTTGTATGATTAAGTCTATGTTTTCAAGAAATGGAAGTTTTACTTCATGGGTGACTCACATATATGCACACCAGTATTGCTTTGATTATGTGCAATGAAAAAAGTTTCAGGATAAACTGAATATAGTGAATTCAGTGTAATTTTTAGCCCAGTTTCATTCTGGCTGCCCTACTGAACAAATGGGCTTAATATTTTCTAGGGTTAATAAGTGAGTAGTGATAATGAAATATGCCTTTGATCAACATATATGCACATATAAATGATCCTTATTTTTACTTATGTAATTTTCTAACCCACTTCTTACCTTTGTTAGTATATCTTTTATTAGATACCATAACGGTTTTTTCAAAATGCACTTCTTACATTTAGTTCTTATATCTATTACATAACTGACCTGTTTTCTTCTTGTTTCAAAAATATTCAATTACACAAATATTAGATATGAGTTCATTTACAAATAAAATATTCAGTCTCTAATAGCCTATAAAAATCAGAGCACAATTATCAGTTTTATAGAAATCCAATAAATTACATTAAAATCCAAAGATATAATCTTCATAATTAAAACACAATGATTTAAATAATAATTTGATGATCACAAAATATTACCTGGGAATATCAGTCCAGTTTATAGTAAGTACCCAAAGTGTAATATGTAACATTTTTTCATTTTATGAAATTCTCAAACACATTGTCTTTTTTTTTTTTGTACTAGGGATCAAACAAGACCTCATGCTTGTCAGGCAGGTGCTTGTGCCACTGAGTTATATCCCCAACCTGAAACATGTTTTGTCTTTAAATAACTATAGTTCTAGAAAAAAAAAGAAAATTTCAATAATATTTAGGAAAAATAATTTCAGTAAATTTTTTTGCAAGTCATGCCTCATGTCAAATTAGTTGACAACTACTTCTCTGACTCATTAGCAATACTATCATTTAAATTTTTCATACCTGAGGATCTTATACTTCAGGTCAAAGATGAATAAAATATGGTTATATACCCGATATAAATAAAAACTCTTAAATTGGAAAAATATATAACTCGTCCATGCTAGTTTTCTAATTTGCAAACTAGAAATAATAGTTCACAGTTTTGCAATAAATTACAGATATAAGTACAATTCTTAGTTTATTTCCCTGTAATAGGAAAGTTAATTTCATTGGATGTTATAACTGACAAAGCATCAGTCACTAATAAATGAAGGATTAAAATGTATGATTTATTTTTCTACAGTAAATTCATTTGGTGGCTAATGCTTTCTCTATAATTATTTTTGATAGTCCACTAAACTATTTTAATTTACAATTAAAATTAATTTGATTTTAAGTTTGACAATACACTGTATTGATCCTAAGAGTTTAGAATATATATTATTTGGTCCCTCACTATTTTTAAAATTTTATTTAAGTCCTTATAACTCATGGGAGTTAGAAAGAATTGCAGAGAATATAAAAAGTGATTGAAATATTAAATACAGTGTTTAATATATTCACACCCATTTTTTAGGAAGAAATGTTGGTCTCATAGAAGCTGAGATTTGAATGGTGGTTACAGAGGAAGAAAAGTTGAGAGAAATGGAAAAGGCTGCATTAGTTGATATTAAATTCCAGTTAGGAGCAGGGAGTGTGTGTGTGCTATTACTCATTAAATGATTGCAGATAACAATCATGTGGCATACATTTCAAAAAGCTAGTGGACAGGATTTTGAAAGTTCTAACAATAAATTAATAATAAATGTTTGAGAAGATAGATACTGTAAATCTGATTTAAATATTCTTCAATATATACATGTACTGAAATATCATGCTATCCCATTGATATGTACAAATCTGCTTTCCTAATAAGTGAAAATAAACCAAAAGAGCAAGAAATATGGAAAATATAACATAACAGAAAATTTCAATTTATGTTATTTATGCATGAATATACTTTTCAGTTACAAGTTTTACATTTGGATTCATATAATGCTCTTAAAATGTAAGCCTATTATAGAATTATTATCTTTACTTTCAGGTTAGATATTCAAAGATTTTCAGGATATTTTGTAAAGCACATGGTTTTCCAAAACAGTGTTTGATAGTATGTATGTGTTTTGCATTCTATTTTAGCATTTGCATGCTACTTTATAACTGCAGTGAGAGAACATTATATTTGCACTGAGATGTTGCTCTGTTCTTTGTGAATAGGTCAGATAATCTCATGTGAATTAGTCTGGGCATCAACTGCTAATGTTTACAGAAAAAAATGAAAAGTCCAAAGCAAAAATTAACTGAGCTTAGCTGAACATTGATTACAAATGAAGCAAAACCCCAAAAGGAAAATATTTACAAGACTTTATGCTAAATTCCATTTATCCACTTTGTGTTCAGATCAAGGATTTTGAAGTTCTGTCTTTTTATTAATCCACTTATAATACAATTATAAACTATGAATTACTTTTAAAAGAATATTGCACATTAGTACATAAAGAATTAGTCAAAATTACCTCCCTGGATAGATAAGCAATATTAGTCATTTACTCATTAATAATAATTGAGCACGTACATGAAAAATAACCATATAACTCAATACTGTAGTTTCATTTTCATTTGGTAACTAAGTTATTACAGTTAGTCATTTCTAATGGTAAAAATAAAAAAAGTTGCCATTTAAAATAATATTTCCAGATGCCCATTTTACAAATACAGCATTTCAGATGATTTACTATTGAAATAATTTAAACTTCAAGAAAATATAGAGCTATGATAGGAAACCTTGGGGAAAAGATTACAGAAATTCAGTAATTTCTAAAATAATTTTAATTTGTCTTAAGTGATATGTTGAAGAATTTCTGTGAAGTGGAGGAACAATAGTTTACTACATTTCAGAATGTAGTTATTAGCTCATGTAAACTTGTCTACATTTCACGAAAACTTAAAAATTATAATTCTCTGTATCCTGTGTTTTTTAATAATTAGTCACTAGTAGTTCAATTTAAAAGCAGAGGAGAAATTATAGCTTCATACAGTCATTAATTTCAATGCAACAGATTAAAAAATAACAAAAGTTATTTTCTTTAACAAGTAAGATGATACAACTGCTTATGCAAATAATTAATATAATCAAATTTTATTTTTCCAAGTAATGCATAAAAATTTAGAAAAATGCTTGAGAGTATAATGATTCAGAGAGACCATTAAGTTTGTTGCTGCTAAAACATTGATACTTCAGAACCAAATATGGCAAAGTAACTTTTTTTTTTGTCTTTTTGAGACAGTTTCACTATGCAATTCAGACTGGCCTTGAATTCACTTTGCAGTCTAAGTTGGCCTCAAACTCACAGCAATCCTCCTGCCTCAGCCTCCCTAATGCTGGGATTACAGGGTGCACCACCGTGTCCAACTTATTATTGTTCTATAGAGTTTTCAAACTGAAAAGTTTATATGCTACTATTACTTCTCGTTAAAATATACTATTCACTTTCTATAATATTGATGTGCTT
This sequence comes from Dasyprocta punctata, assembly GCA_004363535.1. NCBI lineage: Eukaryota > Metazoa > Chordata > Mammalia > Rodentia > Dasyproctidae > Dasyprocta > Dasyprocta punctata. The sequence goes on along the minus strand of RJWM01029017.1, from coordinate 1,921 downwards.
TGCATAATTCATTTCTTGTAGGATGTCTTTTCTCTAACTTTGGCAACAGTGAATAGAGGAGTTGATATAAAGCATTACTATACATAAAAATTCTTCAAAATTCCAAATAATATGTATATATATATATATGTATGTATATGAGAAGTATTCATTTTGAAATGTTACTTATTAAATTGATTCACATATACAGTTACTTACAAAATTTAAAAGAATAACAAATGAGTTCATTGACAAAATTGAATCTCTCTTGCTTAATTATACATTATACACAAAATGGAAAAAATGCAAATTAATTTAAGATTTATATTGAATTAATTCAATAGATTTTTCTATTGACTTTTATGTAAGCCTTGAAGTCTGATTTAAAAATTACCGTTCAAATATGTCTACAGTTTTAACTTCCTAAATAACAACAAATATTTAAATAAACAGTAATAAAGTTGTATCACTATAAATGCAGGTATTTCTTTGTGGCTGGTTGGTAACATAATAATTGGACAACAAATACCTTTAGAGTTGAATATAGATAAGATTTGGAATAAATTGTACTGAACAGTGTACTTTTAAAATAGTAAAAATATTGGTTACCTGATAAATTCAGGTTAAAAATGGACCTCAATCTGCAAATTGCTTTTCTGTTGCTGCAACGAAAGTGGCTTTAATGTTATGTTTTGATACAGTACTGATTTATTTTTTTTATTTTTTATTGATATGATTTAGATACACACAATGATCACATTCATCATGGGGAATTTGTACCTGTATATGATATATCCCGGTTCCTCTTTTTTCCCCCAATCCCTTTCTGTCACTTCAAATGCTCCTCCACATTTACAAAAGTTTTGTTTCCATTTTACCATTCTTTTGTAAATTTTTTCTTTTCCCTTCCTTTCTCCCTCATCCCTCAGTAGTTCTCCTTTCTTTTGAACAATTCCTTCCTATTTCACAATACCTATTATATGTCTTGGTCCTTATTTACCCTTTATCTTTCTCACACCCAAGAAACAGTGCAATATTTACACATGTAGTCAATTTATTTCACTTAAGAGTGTGACCTCAAGGTGCATCCATTTACTTAGGAATATCTAAAATTTAACCTTCCTTATGGCAGAGTAGTACTCCATTACAAAAAAATCACATCTTCTTTATCTGTTTCTCAATTGATGGGTATTTGGGTGGTTTCCAAGATTTAGCTCTTACAAACTATGCTGCTATAAACACGGGTGTGCATATATCACTGTGGAATGATATATTTAATTATTCTGAGAAGATACCCAAAAGAGGAACAATTGGGTCCAATGGGATCTCTAACTTTAGTTTTCTGATGAATTTCCATACTGATTTCCACAATGGACATTTCTGAGGGAGAAAGAATTATTTTTCCTATTATAATTGTTTGTCATAGAACATAGTAAGGAATGTATTATAGTATTAATGCTATGACTGCACAGAAGAAAAGAATCAATACCCTTCAGTGGCAGGCACAGCTTGAGAAATCTGAAATATGAAGAAGAGTAAGGTGAAACTAAGGTAGGTATTGATAATATTGTGTGTGTTAAAGTGGTGTTTGAAACTGGGGACACTGTTCTGAATTAATTCTTTTTTTTTTTAATTTTATTTAAGCGAAGAAAAACAAAACAAACAAAAACTACAACAACAACAACAAAAAAACGACATATATAGTAAAAACAACAAGCAAAAGAGACAAGCAAACAACTAGCATAAATACACAACATTGCAGGTTTACAAAACCGGAAGATAGAAGCTTGACAATGGTTGCAATTTGCTCATCGTTATCTTTAAAATGGTTTCTTACATTAACAGATATAGACATGCAAGATTGATCCAATCATATGAGTATTAATTGTTCCCTCTCAATAACGAATACATTGAGCAGTGTTCTTTTTAGTTATCTTACATA
>RJWM01029016.1:0-17767 GCA_004363535.1 Dasyprocta punctata | reverse complement strand
TTTGCACAGAAGAACAAAAACATATTTGCATTCCCCCAAACTGAAAAATAATATAGGGAAAGGAAATAAAATTGTGTATTAATAAAAATTGTCAAATAGTCAGTTTCCTATTTCATGATGTTTAATAAGTAGAAGATAAATCAAATAAGACATTTTAGACACTAGTTTTGGTAGATATGGTGCACTATATTTTCACCTTTTGATTGATAATTTATTCATCACTTAATATGCAGGACTCAATTCAGTATCATTTAACTTTTTTGAAAAAATTCAATATGTGTTCAGAGCATCATCCCTGAAGCCCTGCAATTTTCCTTTTTTCCTTATCAGGAAAATGACATGGAAATTATTTTCAGTAGTCTTTTATTGATTAGTGGAAGAGGAGTAATGTCACTTATGATATACAATTTTAAAAAGACATAGAATATGAGTATTTCTGAATTTCACATTGTGATTTTTAGTTATTTTATGTTGTTGGTATGGTCAGTATAAAAATTGGAAAGGAAAACTCCTTTAATATACTTGCATTTAAAACATCCTAATTTTATATCTATTATATCTGTATCTGTAGCTATGCCTACACATTTATTTTACATAGATACATAATTTTCACCAAATTTTCTTCTGTTTTCTTTGTTATTGCTAAAAGATTTCAGTTTAAACTGTGTGGTTATTTATTTTCTACCACTCAACTATTACAGAGTTATTTTATTTAAAATTCTGTCTTTACATAGAAGAAATGAGTGAAGTTATATAATGTGACCTTCATTAAGTACTGCAGGGCCCTATAACCACTTATCACTTGTCTGGGGAGAGCAATATCATTATAAACAAATGCTTGCTTTTCAAAATCTCTGCATGATTTTCATTATCATGTGATTTGAATAATCAGTGTAAAATTTGACATTCATTTTCTAGGCTTAAGAACAAGGAAGTAACAGGTTGGAGTAGAGTAGTTTCCTATGGTGAAACACTTCCTCAGCTCACAGAATTTTTTCTTTTGAAAAAGGAAACCCCGTTTTGCTTCTCTGAATCAATCAATGCTCTGTTAGTGATTTCCCAGAAACTGGATACCATACAGTTTTGTCTTACGTAATTCTATTGAAATGTAACAAATAACAATTATACACAGCATATTTGGGTTTAACAGTAAAGATTAAATTATTCCAAAAATTCAGTTAGGACAATAGTATTCTATGATAGCATCACCTTCATTTTTCTCCTTCTGATACCAATTATGCCCATCTAAAATTTATTGCTTGTTCACTCATTTATTATTTCTTTTACCTCTACTGAATATAAGTTCCATGAAGACAAAAGCTAATATATATTTCATAATGTCTTAATTACATGAGATTTTACACTAGAAAAATCACAACAAACAGCGGTGGTATTCTTTTATATAAATTAGATAGTTATTCCATGTACTTTATTGTTTTTGACCTGTTAGGTCTCTTTACATTTTCTCAACTGCTGGAGATTAGATTTTACAAATCATTTGCCTCTTATAGTGATTAATCATTTCAGAATGGAAAAACAAAGCATTGCCTTATATAAAAAGTGTATTTAGAAAAACAAAAAATTATAAAGATGTAATAATATGAAATTTGAAGTCAATTTCCAGTGTTGAAAATAGCAATCTAATTGAGTTTGGTTATCTAAAGCTGCATTTGTTGTTGTCTACTGAATAGCCTTCCTAAATGTTAAATTCTGTAGGTCAAAATCTGAGAATTTTTGTTCCCTTTTATCATGTTTTGATATTGGAGTATACAAATACTTATACATTCTGTTCTATGGCAAATAGGTAGAAAATCGTAAAGGAAAATAAAATTATTTTAGGCTTTTGGTTTAGGGTAATTTTTTTTTTTTTGATGATGCAGACCAGTTGAACAATGCTATCAAACTGATTTTAATATTAACCGAATATCTTCTTAGCTATTTCCCTTAGGCAGAAATGAAACTCGGCTTTATACTTTGCATTAAAGTATCATAATTCCTTAGGCTGCTTTAAAATGAAAAGTCTCATTGTCTTCTTTGATCAGAAAAAAGCAAATATGGGGTGTGCTCAGAGCAGCTGGCCTAAAAATGGCTTCTCTATTTACCACACACCCAAGAAGAATGTAGGGTCATTGTGACAAGGGGCACAAAATTTGTGACCTCCCTTTCAGCAAATGTCCTACACATGTATTCCATGTTTCCACATAGCGTCTGGATAGTACCAGTGGGACAAGGCTCAGTAATGGGGGAAAGTTACAGCATTTTGTAGGGGAGGTGGACATTTCGAGTGTATCTATAGGTGATCCGTTGGTAGTCCTAGAAGTAAAGACTTTGAATTTCTATTTTGCAATAAATTTTTTAAAAAGCAAATAAATTATTCTGCAAAATGACAGTAAGTTGTGAATTCTCTAATGTTTCATTATAATTAGTTTCAGGCTATGCATTTTAGCAGGGAAAGCTCATAAGGAATGCAGTGGCTTTTTTCAGAGGATCATATCAAAAGGCATATAATGAAGATTTGTCTGACTATTTAGCTACATGTAATTAATATTATTTTGATTGCTTGCTTATGATTTTTATCAGTTTTCTTTGTAATGAAATTGGTATTTGTCCATTTGCAATTCACAGTACTTTTTGAAGCTATTCTTGAGTCTGTGTTAAATGTCTTCTCATCATAAAAGAGGGACTACAGTACTTAAGAAATACGTATTTCAAGTTTATAATTCCATATTATTTTTTAATAAGTTTATTTAAGTAACTCACATGTCTATCTAGATGTATAGTATTTGACTATTTAAAATTATTTATTTTTTGTATTAAATACCTTCTCTAAGCTGAGTATAATATATAAATAAAATTTTCTCATTATTTATTAATATTTTGCATTCTATAAATTTTCTTCACCATCTATTAATTTTATTTATTCTATAAATTAATCCGGATTAAAACAAATGCAGTATTATTCGTTTTTAGCTATTTCACAAATGATAAAGCCTTTTAGAATGATCCACTCTCAATACTTCGCATTTTGATAACCTAAAAATTTTTATTTTTGGCTAATATTCTGCTGCATGAAGATAGAGAGATCAACTGTCCACTTTTTGTGGATTAACCCTTGTACAGTTTTAAGTTTAGGCATATAATATAGATATTGGTGTGAGTTTTTGTGATATTTTTGTGGACATCTATTTTCCTCTGGGCAAGACATTGAGACAATTTCCTGCTGAGTAATATACTGGTATATATTAAATTTTTATTAGATTCTGCTCACCAACAATGTAGGAGATTGACATTTGAGTCATAGCCACACTAAACTTTCATCACTGTGAGATCTTGTGCAGCTGTGCCTGATTACAAGTTCAAATTTCATTGTCTTCATTTAATTCATGCTTATACAATGGTTCTTCATTTATCTTTGAAAAATATATGTTCACACCATTAGATCACATCTTTATTAGGTTTTTTATCATTTTATTAGTAAATTTAAAGGTTTTGATATTACATATAAAATTTTTGTCACATACAAATTTATAATTTCTTTTTCTACAAGGTAATCATGAGGATCAAACAAAGAGACTTTGCAGTGGGCCATATCTCTAGTCACTGTTTTTGTTTTGTTTTGTTTTTCGTACCAGGGGTCAAGCTCACAACCTCATGCCTGCCAGGCAGGTGCTTACGCCACTGAGCTAAATCCCCGGTTCCAGTCACTTTTTCCTATTTTGTATTTTGATACAGGATCTTCCTAAGTGCTAAGTTGCTCAGTCTCAGCTCAAATTGTGATCCTCCTGTTTCAGTGTCCCAAAATGCTGGACTGACAGCCATGAACAACCATGCCCAACTAACTTTTCTTTTACTTCATTCTTTGTCCCATTATATTTGTAATATGAACATTTTGATAACAAAAAACATTTAATATGTATTAATTTTAGCTTCCAAATTTTACTTTTCATTCTTATTTCAATGAAAATTTTCCTACTCTTACTCCTAACTTTATTTTTATGTTTCCTTCCAGAATTTTAATAAACCTAGTTTTATTTAAGTTCGTGGTCCATTGCATACTTTTATGCGACACATGGGTCGGGAGTTACAACTCATTTTTTGTGTATTTGCTCAATTGCATATCTAAGATTGTATGACACAGATGAACTGTTTGCTCTGTCTGCCTGCACCTTGGCAGAATAAATTTCATGCCATGTTGCCTGGTGGTCTCTGCTGGTCTCTGCCTCACATTGTTCCTTAGAGATATTTTCCATTACTTTTAAAAAGATTTTTTCTAAGTATTCTATTTTAATGATATTTTTAAGATTCTACATTTTTTTTCACTTGCTTAATGCTAGTATTGAAAGAATGAAATCAAGTTTTATCTTCATAGTGTGTGCCTTGCTAATCTCACTTATGAACTTTGGAATATTTTATGTATTCCTTCAACTCAGCTTACTACAAAAATTATGTTATTTATGAATTGGTGACACTTTACTCCTTACTTTCTAACAATAATTATACTTTCTTGCTGTATTTCACTTGCTAGGCTATCAGTCAAATGTCACATAGAAGAGATGATAGAAATTATTCTGTGTTTATAATTCCAAGGGAAGAACATCTTGCTATCTGTAGGTTTTTATGGATCACATTTTTTTTTCAGGCTGAAGGATTTTGCCTCTAACACTAATTGGATGATTTTATTTCCCCAATATAGATTATCTGTGTAGTTAATTATATTAGTCAGGGTTTTACTAGAGAAGACAGAACACAAGATACACGAATGTGTAAGAAATTACAAGATTGGTTGACGATGGGCAGCCACAGAGTCGGATGAGAAAGTGTGCAGAGGGCGTTTGCATGCCAGAGGCTGAAGGGTTCAGTGCAAAGTCTGGAGTTCACTGCAGTGTCCCATGCAAGTCCGCACCAGCACTCCAGTGGGTCCCGGATAGAAGGCTAAAGAATTTATGCTGGAAGTCTGAAGGATCCAAGGCAGAAGCTGAAAAGTCTGCACTGGAAGCCAGGAGAAAATATCCAAGGTGAAGGCAAAGGCTGGAGCTCCTCGAAAGAACAGAACCTCACCTGTCCTTGCTCCTTCCCTTTTTATTTTAAAGGGAATAAAACAGAACAGTAAAATGAAACAAAACGAAACAGTAATAGGACAGTAGAAAATTCACAATTGTTACTATAATACATATTGTTATCCTCTAAATAGTTCCCCAGACTGCGGGCCCCAGACCTGGAAATTCAATCAAACATAAATGCCAGGTTAGTTCCCTATTTCAGTTACTTCAGGTATCATCTCAGCCTGTGTCCCGTCCAGTTGCTTGTGGGTAGGAGAGGGTGGAAAGCGGAGGCAGCTTCCTGGCTTTTTTTCTCTGGTTTAAGGGGCCTCTTCCAGCACACAGGGAGGCTGCTTGGCTTCCTTACTGCTTCTTCCCGGCCAGCAGGGCCCACACTGGCACAGAGGAAGGTTGCATGGCTTCCTTCTTTCTTCTCCCTGAGCCTCCTTTTTATATCATCCAGGAGATAAAACGCCCTAGGGTATAGAGCTGCTCAGCTGATTTAGTTAAGCTTCTGACTGTCTCAAGTTGACAAAATCAATCAACCACTATATTAGCTAAATGTTGTTTTTCTGAATTAATTCAGATAGAGATATGCCTTTTTTCTCTCACATTGTTATCATGGTTTATTATACTGACTTTGAAATATTATGCAAATTTATCTAAATTGATGCATTTATATTTTTGTAACCACATATGTCTAAACTTCAAGGGATAGTGAATTGTACTTTTCTTGATGCTCCCTTGTCATGTTTGGATCAGAGTTACACCAGAATCATGAGAAAGACTGGCAGTGGTTCACTCCTACTGCATAGGATGAAGGAGATCGTGTGGGCCTATAGTTGCTTCACCATTAAATATTTAACACAACTCACTCTTTATGGAAATAATTTGGTAAGTGAATTAAATTGATTGAACACTTGTACTGTTGTATCAATTTTCTATTTTTTTCAAACACATTACCCATTTTATCTTACTTCTCATATTGTCAAAAACTCCCATAGTATTTCATTATTTTGTGTTGGCTGTGGTATGTGAACTGATCTTCCCTCTTTCATTTCTGATATTGCTAATCCATAGTTTCCTTCTTTTTTATTTTTCTTCTTTTCACTAAGAGTTTATACAGTGTAATAACTACAGAGCACCAAAGTTTGGCTTTATTTACTTGCACATATTTTATTTTGCTTAGCATTTTAAATTAAATTTATTTTTAAGTGACACCTACAAATTTAAGACTGCATATTAATAGAGTACCATGTTATTTTTGATAATATATACATCATGCAATGTTTAATTCAGGTTAAACATATCTATCTTCAACATTTATAATGTATTTATGATTACAATTTTCAAATTCTTTATTCTAGCATTTTGAAATAAACAGCATATTATCCTTCTCTACAGTCACCCTATTGTCCTTTAGCTCACCAAAATTTTTAGTCCTGTTTGAATGTATTTTAGTACTCAAAGATCAGCTCCTTCCCATCCTGTGTTTTCTTCCATGCTCCTTGGCTTCTAGTAATTACAGTTACACTCCCCGTCTCTGAGAGGTCAGCTTTTTTGATTCTCCATATAAGTGGTATCTTGCAGTACATGAATCTAATCAATTTGCAATTTAATTATGCTGTAAACAGAAAGTATAAAATACAAGATTCTGATTTTTTGAAATGTGATGTGACAGACTTGTACTCTGGCCTCCATATGGTTAGACAATAGTTATTTCTAAAATTTTTCTAATTGTTTATTTTTAATTGCTGAGAAATATTTACAAAGTCTTGTGATTACTGCCAGACATATTTTACTTTTTACATCTGTCAATTTGGTCCCTGTTTTTTTTTTTGTGCTTATTTTACTAGATACACATATTTTTTAATAGTTTAACTTCAAAAGAACTAACAATTTATCATTATGACATTTCCCTTTTAATCTCTGAGTTTTTTCCTATTATTTATACTCCCACATTAGCCTTCTCAGTATGACCATTTTTAAGGACTTCCTTTATCAATGCTTTGACTTTCAATATATGTGTTTTTATATTCAAACATAGGTTTATTATATATGTGAGTCATTACTTTCATTCATTGTGAGACTATCTGATTTTTAAATTATATCACTTAAAATTTTATTTCTAGTTAGTCATTGACATGACTGCTTTTATCTCTATAGTTATACAATTTAGTTTGTATTTATCCTGCCTCTTTTGTTATTGCTCTTTATATATTTCTTTACCTCACATTTCTTGCCACCTTTGGGGGAAAAGTATCTAGTCTTTTTCATAACAATATCATTTCTGAGTTGTCATTATATTTATATATTTTTATGAAATTTTTGTGCTTTTCTTGGGAATTACAATTTGCATATTTAACATATCACTACCTATTTAATGGAAATATTTATCTTTCTATTTGAACTGGATGAAGTTAGAATTGTATGGTTTTATCACTGCTTTTTGTGTTCTTCCTTTCACATGGAGCATGTGTCTGTGTGTTTCTCTGTGTATGTCTGTCTGTGTGTGGGTGGGTGTGTGCGTGTGTTGAAAACTCTGCAATGGGTTATAATATTTAGTGACTTAAGCATTTCCTTTTAATTAGTGTTTTTTTTATTTTAAAGATAGTAAAATCCAACAAAACATAACAGAATGAAGTCAATCAAAACAAAGTAGTAGAACTGGTACAGACCTTCTAAGAAAGATACTATGAAAACAATAGCTACTATAGTGTATGTTGTTATTTTCACAGTTGACCATTTCAACAGGTATAGTAAACCAAAAAAATACAATAAAACCAATGAAAACAGAGTATAAAATAAGACCAAAAAATATTAATCAGAATAAAGCAAAACAGTGAGAGCAGTCTTGGGCCTCGAAGACAAGACAGAAGAGAATCCCCCATTTTTGCTACAGTGCATACTGTCATCTTCCAAAAAGATGCTCAGGCTGCCAGACCCAGGCCTGCAAAATAAACAAAACTATACTAGCATTTAGTTGTTTTATGTACCTTAGTTGCTATCAATGTAGCCAGACCTCCGAAAGAGCAGGTTGCTTTACTGCGGGGGCGGGGCAGAGCTTTGCGAGCCTGAGAGCCTCCAACCAGGAGACAAGCAAGACTGCTTTCCAGAGGCCTGTGTGACCCACATGGACCCCAGGAAGAGAAAGAAATGGGCTTCTCTGGAGCCGGACCCACCAGGCCTGAGCCCCTCCAACTGGAAGACAACTAAGACTGCCTTCCGGGGGCCTGCACAACTGGCATGGACCGCAGGAAAAGAAACATCAGCCTCCCCCTCCACCGTAGGCCTACCAGCGTGCAGGCTAAGAATTAATCAGTGTTTTTACGTGGAGCATATTTCGCATTTGGAAAACTTGAGCATTTGTTGGATGAGAGATCTGCAAACCAGGTAATCTTTGGATTTGACTGTTTAGATTTGTTTCTGTTTAATCCTTTCCACTGAAGAAAATTTTCACCATAAATATAGAATTATATAACAGTTTCCAGAACTTTTGAGATTTGAATTTACTGAATTAATTTTTGACTGAAAGATACTTATAGTTTCTTTCTTTGTGTGTATTATGTGACACTGTACATTTCTGAAATTTCTTTTTATCTTTGTGTCACAGCAGATTAAGTATGATGTGTTTAGATACTGGCTTCTTTGAATATGTACTTCTTGAATTTTGCTATGTCTCTATTGTCCATATGGTTAGAGTATTAGTCAAGCATGGGAATTTATAGTCATTATTTTGAAAAACTTTTTCCCCTTTTGTCCTCTTTTCTTATATTTGAAATAGTATCACATGTGATATGTGTTTTGTTATGTACACATGTCACCATTTTCAAATTTTGTTCTTAACTTTGGTTGATTTCTATTGTTCCACCTTCACATTTAACTTCTGTTTACCTCTTATGTGTATGATGTTCTTAAAATGTTAAGTTTTGCAAATCTAATTCCAGAATTTCATCTGATATTTGCTTCAATTTGTTAGCTAAGATTGACAATTTATTATGAAAAAATTGTTTTAGGAGTTTAAAGGCCTTTGTAATAAATTCTTTAAAGTCATTTGGTAATTTAAACATCTAAGATAATTTGGATTTCCATCTTACTTTGTTTTTGGATTTTGTTTTATTAGTTATGTTTTCTTGTTGCATTTTTAATCTGAAATAATATTCTTGTCTACTGGTTGATTTGATTCTCTTTTCTGTGATTCTTTTTCCAGCCACTATGGAAGTTTCAAATTTTCATGAAACCAATATATAAATGCCATGGAAATACAAGTTTTATCCAATTAAATTTATTAATTCAATGACCAGCTTCTCTCCTCATTTTACCTATAGTTCTCATTATGTTCAATTAATTTTATGCATTTTTTTCTAGTGCTCATAATTATTACATTTGAAATCATTGTGCTCATGCAAACTACTTTGTCATTGTTGGAATCAGAACTTCAGACTTGTCTGGTTAAGTATTAATGAATTTCTTAGCAATTCAATGCCTTCATAACTGCTTTCAAAATGATAATAACATATGAAAATAATTCCAAAGTCAAATAGGTTGCTTCAGAAAATTATTACTTAGATATAATATGATTGCTACTATTAAGTAACCATATTTCTGAAGGAAATACAAACTATTTTACTATAATGTAAATGCTATTCGAAATCATAAAAATACACACCCATAAGAAAAAATGATATGTTAGCACAGATAAACACATTCCCTATTGATGCTTTTAAAAAGTGTGAAATGATACTTATGGCATTAATTAATGTTTACTATTGCCAACTGATTATCTTTGATTTTAATTGGAATTATGAACAAGATTATAACTTGGGACATATTATAAAATTTTCAAAGACCAATCTGTTTTATTAACTTAGCATTCAGTTTTGTTTTCAGATTTAAAGACATGCATTTTCACCTCCTTGCTTCAAAATAAACTGTAAGTATTATATAACAAAATTGATAAATGTTCATAGATGAGATTCTTTAAGTGTAACTTACTATACTGGGATATTACCCCCCAAAATATGGTAGGATTTTTATACGTGTATGTGGTTCAAATTTTTGCAGAATGACTGGATGAAAGTAAGTAAAACATCAAATTTCTGAGTTTGACAGATAAAATCTCTAACAAGGGGTAAGTGAAAAATAAGTGAATGTAAAAAATCCTATGGAATTTATAAATTAAAGCTAGTAACACTAATCATATGGAATCTATAAACTAAAACTAGTACACTAATTTAGAAATGTCATAGACTATGAGATCTATATATGAAAACCAATTATGTTTCTATAGGTCAGCTATGAGCAGTGACAAAGTAAACATGTAGTACTATTAACTATTGCCTTAAAAATTTACATGTTTAGAAAAAATCTAACACATTGTGAAAATTCAACTTGCATATTAAAATTGTTGCTGAAGACATGTAAAGGAGAATTAGTGTATAGTTACAGCATGCATGCTCATCGGTTGACAGGCTTATTATTCATGAAATTCTTATTATGATTTTATCTATCTACAAATAAAAATTCCAGCATCACCTGAAAAAGAATGTAGGAAACTGTGCTAAAATTTATAGGGAATCAAAAGCACTTTGGAATAGCCAAAACAAGTTTGGAAAAGGTCAAATTTTAAGGATTTGTTTTATTTAATATTTGTCTTAGCATAAAGGTACCAGTAAATGTTGTACTGATGAAAGGACAGACAAACAGGCGGCTGGAAGAGAATAGGGACTTCAAAATATATATATATATATATATATATATATATATATATATATATATATCTGTATATATATATATATGCAATTTGCTTATGACCACCTTGCTAGTAAGTCCAGTGTGGAATAAAATATTTTCAACCAATAATAGTGGAAAATTGTACATTAGTATTAAAATTCTCAGTCTTTTTTTAAATCTAGTTTCAAAAGACTATGCAAAGTAGGTACTATCAGCTGAATGTCTGTGTTCCCCAACATTCATGTGCTGAAATTTCAAACCCCAAATGTATCAAGTGCTGCCTTGGGTATGAAATTAAGTCATGAGAATAAAACCTTCATGAATAAAATAAAATTGTCCTTATAAAAAGAGAGAATCAGCTTACTTTTTCATTTCTATCTGGCTCTGTCTCAGTTACTTTTTGTCTCCGTTCCCTGATTTCTGCATGTGAAGAATCAGAAAAGAGCCCTCAGAGAGTCAGGAAGTGGGTCATCAGTCAGCCCTATATTTGTGGCATCTTGATCTTGGTCTTCTTGGCATTGACCACTATGAGAAGTGTCAGCTGTTTAATCTACCAACTGTATAGTATTTTCTTACTGAAGCCTGAGCTAAGACACTAGATGACAGAATTTAAATTAAATCCGTAAAAGTAAAGCTTCTAGAAGAAAAAGGAAACTTATTCTTATCACTTTTTATAGACAAAAAATTTATTTACTTATTTATCAAAGAAGATAACACTGATCATATAAACTGGTAAATTTTTCTCCATGTAACCCAAAATGTTCTATTCATTAAAAGACTATGGCATGAAAATGAATGGAAGAGCTACAGAGAGAGAAACAAGCCTCCAAATATACATTTAAGAAAGGTGTTAAACCGGTGTGCTGGCTTATGCCCATAATCCCAAAACTCTGGAAAGTAAGGCATGTGGATTACTACGAATTTGAGGTCAGCCTGGACTACAAAGCAAGACCATATTGAAAAATCAAAATATAAAAATTACAAAAGAAAAGCATTGTATCCAGGTGGTATAAGTAACTTCTACCATGATCTACAAAGTTGACATAAGACTTGTACCACACTTTGCAAAAGAATATGCGTGTGTGTGAGTGTGTGTGTGTCTGTGAGCACACACATATGGAAAAGGAATTGTGTAAAGAGTACCACAGTATTTAGAAATTAATAATGTGAAAAGAACTGATGCTAACAGGTATAGGGCAACCAATAAGGAACAGCTGTAGCTCTCCAGCATGGCAATTGTAATATAGCATTACTACTTTGGAGGGCTTATTTTATAGTATTTGATAAAGTTACAACATTTCTACCCTATGATTTACAAATTCTATGTCCAGATATTTTCCATGAGAAATGTAAATATAGGCTTGGAATGTTTTTAGTATTTTTCTTCATAATAGTCATTTGAGGAAGATAAACTCATGTAATCGTGGAAATAAAATCAACTTGTATTAATACTTTGGAATAATATTCACCAAGAAAGAATGATAAATCCCTGATATATGCAACCATATGGATATATCTAGGTATCTGTTAAATCAAATGTGAGGTATACAAGAACTGACTTTTATTTTCAAGACAAAGTCTCCCCACATAGCCCAGGCTGGCCTTTGAACTCACTATGTAGGACAGACTGGCCTGGAATCTGTGACAATCCTCCTGTTTCAGGATCTGCATGCTGGGATTAGTAGGTGTGTGCCACTGTGTTCAGCAAGAACTGACTTCAAAAAAAATTCCATTTACATGAAACCCACATTCAGACAAGACAAATGTGTAACAAAAGAAATCAGAAAATGTTTGCTTTTGAGTTGGGAGAAGGGTTTAGTTACAAGGGAACTCATGAAAACTTCCTGGGCAAATGAAAATATCTTTTTTTGGAGATCTTTACATCAGTTTGTTTATACACTTCTCAAAACTTCAAATCTCATAAAATTTGAAAATATAAAGTCTATGAATTTTATTGTGTATTAAATATGCCTGAAGAAAGAATAAAAGTGAAAATATAAACCTACATTAAGATGTGGCATATAAAAAATTGAAATGCATTTGCACCGTATATTTAAAAAATGCCTTGAAAATGTATTTATTATGTCATGCAGAAAGAAAAGAAAACTGATGCCATATCTTTGTTAGAATGGGTAATTTTGGACAACATGGAATTATTCACTTTTGACTATAGACATTGTGAATTATAATATTAGTAAATTGATCAGCATGATCCTATATTGTTTATTCTTCTCATTATGTTGGCATTTTAAATAGACTTTATCTCATGGATTTAAAATTAGGTCAAATGGGTAGGTTTCTTATGAACTCTATTTTTATTCAATGACAAGAGAAGAACTTAGTACATGCATGCATATTGGTGTGTATTGTTATGGGTTGTCTCTTCAGGTGTGTTATAGATATGGAAAAGCACTTATAAAACGTGGATGCTAAGAACCTTATGTAAGCATCTTTTAAGCAATTTAGAAACAGATAAAAACATAAAAAACTTAAATTTTGATTTGAAATTTTATTTTTTGATAGTACAGTTTTCCAGTACATTACGATTACATTCTTCGTGGGGAATTGGTACATGTACCTTACACATCTCAATTATTTTTAATTCATCTCTTTCTCTCCCTTCCCTCGTGCCTCCTAACAGCTCTTGGTCCCCTTCCCTTTTTCAAGAGATCTATCTCTGTATTTGCTATTTAAAGACATCATATTGCATTGACACATGCATATCCATGTTGATAGCAGCAAATTTATAACAGCCAAATCTTGGAAGGAGTCTGTGTGTCTATCAGATGGATAAATAAAGAAAACGTGGTATTTATACAAAATAGAGCAGATAGAGTGGTACTGTACTATCAAAAGGTTAAACTTGAGGCCAAGGATATTTATAACAAAATGGATGCACCTTGAGACAATAATGCTACATGAAATAAATCAGACACCATAGCTCAAATATGGCATGGTTTGTCTTTTACAGGGTAACCAAAATTTAAATAAAGCTCTTTTAGATTTATTTTTCTCCATTGGGGTTCTTTTGACAAGGCAACAGGTATATGCACCTATCAAAAAAGAGAACATTAGATTGAAAAAATTAAACAAATGACAGATAATGTGATTTTGATGTAGAAAAATCATTATGCGACCCTCTACGTACATTTGTTGTGTTTTCAAAATGTAAGACATTGCACAAGATATTCCCAGTATTATTGAAAAATATTGTGTTCTGAGAATATTTTTAATTTGTGAATTGTGATTTCACAGAATTCCTAACAATGGCATTAGTTCAAGGAATTTTTCCTCATTAATACCAGAAAATTATAAAATTTCATCATAAGGTACAGAAGGGAGTTAACTGACATTAAAACACAAATTATGAGGTTTAAAAGGTTGAAGCCAATTTTCAGGTGTTAATTTTTTTTTGTCATTTAGAAAACAGATGAAGTGAAGGGTTTGAAACACTTTCTACAAGAAAAGTTCACTAAGACAAAGTTTGTCAACTAAACAAACATCTGCTAAGTTGCTATGCCTCCCTGTGCATCTTTACAATGTGTGTTTTCTTTAGCTATTCCATATCCATAGATATTCTTTATACTTTTTATTGATTGAAGTGATACCTATTCATGGACCCAGTGGCTGAAAAACTGCAGAGTTCACATTGTTGGTGAACATTCATAGCATTATTGATGACTCCACACGTGTAGCTTGCTTTGAATAGAAAAAATAGGAGAGGTGATGCACCTGTATTTCTCTTAGAGGAGTCAACCATAAAATGGCACAAACCTAAGATGGATTCTCCTACAAACTAACCCACAATATTTCACCATTCAATTACGCTTCATGCTTCCTCATATTGGCAGGAGGCTTTGAGTTCCAGTGTAATGAAGTGATCTCCCTGATTTTTATTCCGTAGCATTGTTCTCAGGACAGTGAAAAACAATTCAATTTTCCAAGAAGAAGAGTCTTAGCAAACCCCTCAGGAATCTGTCTCTAGTTTGCATTACAAAAAAGAATATATTGCCTCAAAAAGCGGAAATTTGGAAAGTATTTTTAAGACAAAAACAGCTTGTGTTTAAGCATATCAATTAGGTTATTTATTTCAAAAATTAAGATGTCAAGTAGTTATTAAATATAGTTTTCTGATTGTGCTTGTGCCTTTTTAAAAAAATAAAGACAGAAGTTTTTTAATAATATAGACCCAAAAGATTACTCAGTTAATTGCAACATATAGGCAATACTTTTAATATATACTGGTTTTCAGAAATTGTATTTTATTTCTTAATTTAAAAATCATTAATTTTGAAATATAACTATATTTATTGGTTTTCTAGAAGGAGCACAGTCTGTGTGATTTAAGCAACTGGAATTTATTTTCTCATGAGCAACCTGAGAACAAGGCCTTTGCTACTGAAGGTTTCCTTTGAGTCATCTCACTTCAGCTTGCAGAATACTTTGTCACAGTGTCACACATTCTTGGTGTGTTTTTCTGTATGCAGATTGTCTCATCTTTTAGTAATATCAGTTAGACGGGATTAGGCACACCTTAACACTCATATTGTTACTTAATTAATATTGTAGAGGACCTATGTTCAATTGTAGTCACATTCTATGGTACTAGGAGTTAGGAAATCATTATACGACTTTGAAGGGAACAAAATTTAGTTCATAACACTAAATATAATTAAAAAGCAGTAATGCTAACCTGGAAATAGAGTAGGGATACCCACATTGCTTGTTTCAAAAAGAATTTCCAGTGAACATATTTGAGGTCTAAATGAATAGTTTGAATAAAACCTATTCTTTTTTGCAACTTTAAGGAAATAAAGTTTAAAATCAGGGAAAGAAAACAATCATATGCTTAACTAATGTTGCTAACAAATAGAAGATTACCATCCCAGAAAATTCAAATGAGTGCCTTTTGATTTCCTCTACTTCATTATCCCTTGGACTTGTCCTGCATGGGCTTGTGGTCTGGTATTGCATTTTGCTTCTGTGTCTTGTCATTTTCTATTTTTTAATTTTAATTTTGTTTTTTATGCTGATGCTTGCACATTTCTTATGATAGATAACCTTATTACTAGTATTGAGGCTTCCCTAGGGAATGTGTATTCTTATGAGATGTCTTCTAAGAGTGACTGCTCTTGGTCTTTGAGTCTGTCTTAACGTCCTACCTTTCTAATTTATTATGGATGACAAGTTGCTATCTATGTGGCTCATCACCCAGTTCTTTGGGTACCGGACCATGGAGATGGTTATGAACTCAGACAATCACAGTATTGTTATGCAAGGGGAGAACAACTGATTATGACAGGTATAAGACCCTGGCTGAAATAGTATGATTAGCAAGAACAATACCATCAAGCATGGTCTAGAAACTGACAAACTGTAGTAACTTTAATTTGGTACCTTTAACCATATAAGCAAGATCTACAGTTGTATAACAAAATCCAACATAGACTAGGAACTCACATGTAGTGAGGTAACCCTTAGTAACATGAGTTTAATTTCTGTGTGTGTGTGTTTGTGTGGGATGGGTAGGTATTTAAAGAGGAATAGGCAACCAAACAGAAAGATAAATGAGGAGAAATACACCAGAAGCAAAGTCAAAGGATAAAGGATGATCACTCAAGTTTTGGGATATTGAGGAGGACAGGAGAGAAAGAATGAAGGAAAAAACAAAAGAATATTGAAGTGAACTAAAATATCAAGAAAAACAATTGAGGATGGAGGGAGAAAAGATGAACAAAGCAAAATAAACAAAAATAAAATCCTAAAAAAAAAAAAGAAACAAAATGAAACAAATAAAAAACAAACAAACAACAAAAATCAATAAAATTACTCAGTGTCCATATTTCTGTGATAGTTTCCAAGTCAGAACCCAGAACTGTTCTGAGTAACCCCTCAGGTCTGTAGTGGGATTAATGATGCATGTGGGGAGAATCTCTGGTTGTGGGCTTGGGACAGTCTTTAGCCAGCAGCATTCTGAATCTTCCTCTGTGGCCCACCCATAAGTCATTACCCTGTCTGTGTCACTCTCCCAGTTGCTGTGGCATACTCAGATCGAGACAGCTCTGGAAACATTAGCCAAAGTAATTAGATAAGAGAAGGAAACAAAAGGAATAAAGATAATAAAAGGAGAAGTTAAATTATGATTATTTGGAGATAACAAGATAAATAAAAGACTACGAAAACGCCGCCTAGAAACTTCTAGGTTTAATAACCAAATTCAGGCATGTAGCTGGATACAGAGTCAACACTCCTGTACACAAATAAATTCCCTGAGAGAGAAATAGGGAAAATACACCATTCATAATAGCATCAAAAAATGAAATACAAATAAATCTAACAAGGGAAGTAAAAGATCTTCACATTGAAAACTAAGGTACTCTTTAAAAAATAGATTGAAGAGGATAGAAGAAAAAAGAAAAACGTTCCTCGTTCTAAGGTAGGAAGACCAACATAGAGAAAATGGCCATACTCTCAATACTGCTACATAGATTTAATACAATCCCAATCAAAATACCAAGAGCATACCTAACAGGATTACAGGGGAAAGTCCTAAAATTTATTTGGAGGTAGAAGAGAGCTAGAACAGCAAAAACAATTCTAGGCAACAAAGGCAGGTGAGGAGGCATCACAGTCCCTGACCTGAAGTTATACTGCAAAGCTACTGTGAATAAAATGTCATGATGCTGGCACAAAGAAATGGAGAGAGAGAGAGAGAGAGAGAGAGAGAGAGAGAGAGAGAGAGAGAGAGAGAGAGAGAAAGAGAGAGAGAGAGAGAAGAAAAGAAAGAAAGAAAGAAAGAAAGAAAGAAAAAAAGAAAGAAAGAAAGAAAGAAAGAAAGAAAGAAAGAAAGAAAGAAAGAAAGAAAGAAAGAAAGAGAAAGAAAGAAAGATCCTCAGGATCAGTGGAACTGATTAAAAGTTGCAAAAACAACTCCAAACACACTCAGTCACCTTATCTTCCACAAAAGGACCAAACACCGTCACTGAAAGAAAGCC
>RJWM01029015.1:0-24924 GCA_004363535.1 Dasyprocta punctata | reverse complement strand
GGGGGTTGGAGAATTAAAGTCTCCAGGCGGATGATTGGAGACTCATATTCTCTTTTTCTCTCTCCTGTCTGTGTCCCTCTGTGCTTGTGTGTACCCCTCCCGCAGATTCCCGAAGCCCAGACAGCTCCTCTCCAAATCCCCTTCCCCAGGGGGTTCCTTCCCCTTCTCCTCCTGGACCTCCCCTACCTCCTTCAACCTCATCGCTTGGAGGCTCTGGGGCCCCACCCCCACCCCCAATGCCACCCCCTCCGCTGGGCTCCCCCTTCCCAGTTATCAGTTCTTCCATGGGGTCCCCTGGTCTGCCCCCTCCAGCTCCCCCAGGATTCTCCGGGCCTGTCAGCAGCCCCCAGGTGAGAGGTTACGACCCACTTACTGCTTCCCCACTTTCACTTCCTAGTAACCCCAGATGCCTTTGTGAACTTCCTCATAGCCCACAGACCTTCCTTCCGGTCCTGTAGTTCTAGTAGAGGTGTGGTCCTTCGAGACCCCTTGCCCTTCCTGAGGTGGCTAATGTTTCGGTGCATGCTTCCTCCTTAACCCTCTTTTAACTATCTAACACCCCCAAGTCAGTGTTTTTGATAATCCATTTCACCTATCAGTGATTTCTGCCCGTTTGATCCCTTCTGCCCTCCCAGACTCATGCCCTTCAGGGCCACTGTATTGCCCAATTTCGGGGAGAGCTGTTTCTGTCTGTTTGCTTTGGGATTGCGCTGTCCCCGGATGGCCCTTCACGTAGGCTGCAGTGTAGCCGATGCCCTCTGGAATGTGCAGTGCAGAGCCCCGCCTAGTGGCAGGAAGTGATTTCCGTGACCTCTGAGAGATCTCCTTCCCAGTGTGTCTCCCAGTGACTTCCCTATTTCCCTCATCCCAGATTAACTCCACGGTGTCGCTCCCTGGGGCTGGGGCTGGCACCCCTGAAGATGTGAAGCCGCCAGTCTTAGGGGTCCGGGGCCTGCACTGTCCCCCCCCTCCAGGTGGCCCTGGGGCTGGCAAACGCCTGTGTGCAATCTGCGGGGACCGAAGCTCAGGTATGGGGCTCAGAGCGTGGGCACAGAGGAAGGAAGTCTGGGCCGGTTATCACCTGTGGGGTTGCCTGGCTCCTGGGGTTGGGAGGCTGGGGCATCTCAGGAGCCCGAGGCTCAGATGTAGGATGGAGGAGCGGTGGTCAGAGGGACAGGGGCTACTGAGGTGTTTCTGACTCACAGAGCTGGGTGGTCACTCCTCCCCTGCTTCCTATTTGGCAAACATAGGGAGGGCTTGGACTAAGTCTGGTGGGAGGTGGGGGAATGGGGAAGAGATTTAGGGGGAGGAGGTCCCCACACAGCCTTCTTACTGCTGTTCCCGCGCACTTGCACGCAGGCAAACACTACGGGGTCTATAGCTGCGAGGGCTGCAAGGGTTTCTTCAAGCGCACTATCCGCAAGGACTTGACCTACTCGTGCCGGGACAACAAAGACTGTACGGTGGACAAGCGCCAGCGGAACCGCTGTCAGTACTGCCGCTATCAGAAGTGCCTGGCCACTGGCATGAAGCGGGAGGGTAAGGACCTGCCTGCCGCACACAGGGTTCCCAGGCCCGGGAGCCCCTCATCACCTGCCGGGCAAGACTACAGCTGGTGTACCTGGCAGGGATGCGGGACTGTGCGCTCTGTCCTCCAGGGGGCGACCTTAGTGCGTCCTCTTGGTACCATGCTCTGGTTCCTCCCTTGAATTGCTCTCCTAATGGTGCTCTGTGTGGTCTTCACCCGAGGCCCCTCCCAGCCCAGTGTAGTCCTGGGGTGGGACCCCCCACCCATGGCCTGTGTCTCCTCCAAGCTGAGCGGGCCACCTCTTCCCCTCCACACTCTTCTCTGGTCTCTGGCTCCCGGTACTGTGATCTTTCCTCTGAGCCCTGGGCTCTATTTTCTTAAGCTGCAGACCTCACTGAAAACGTTGGGGCTGCCCTTTCCTCTTCTGCGTCTCCGGCTTCAGTCCGGTCCTAGAGTTCTGATAGAAGCACTTAAAAGAGTTTTTTAATGAATCTCCTCCTGTAAAGGGGAGGAGCCTGAAGCCTGGCACCCCCGAGGTCCCGCACCGAAGGGGCGGCCAGGCCAGGGTCAGAGCCCACGTCACCGCAGTTCCAGGCCAGCACTCGTTTTCCCGCCGTGCCACTCAGCGGGTGAGGAGGGCGCAGGAGTTGCTGTCATGGAGGCTGGGATTCAGATGTGTGGCGTAGAGGGTGTCGTGTGAATTTAGGCAAGCTGTTTAACTTCCGTGAGCCCCGAAGTCTTCATCTTTCAAGGTGGGAGCGAAAGCTCACAGGTTCCTCGTGATTTCAGCGAATGTCAGAGCACGCTTGGCCCAGCTCGTGCCCTGGCTTCCTCCCTGATTCCTTAGCCTTCTTCTTCCCTTCTTGACTTACGTATCCACCCTCTTAAAACCTCTGCTTGCCGACTGCCCGGGTCCACCTTTTCTAGTGAGCCCCCAGTTGCTGTAACTATCTCCCAGGAGACATCAGACCCTGATAAGACCCCAGATCTGTCACAGTCCCTTGTGGCTGGCCGCTGACTTTCTGTCTTTTCTTCTCCCCCCACCCCACCCCCACAGCGGTGCAGGAGGAGCGGCAGCGGGGGAAGGACAAGGACGGGGACGGGGAGGGGGCTGGGGGAGCCCCCGAGGAGATGCCAGTGGACAGGATCCTGGAGGCAGAGCTTGCTGTGGAGCAGAAGAGTGACCAGGGCGTTGAGGGTCCTGGGGGAACCGGGGGTAGCGGCAGCAGCGTGAGTGATGGGGTCAACCTCTTCTCCTTGGTGCCCGGGGTTGCGGGGAGGGATTCTGGGTCTGTGCTGTCTCCCCACCGGCCTTCTCCACACCGCCCTCCACACCGCCAGGGGCGGAAGTACTGACAGCGAGGCCTCTCAGACATCTGAGGTGGGTGTGACCGCTCCCCGCACCCACATTCCCGCTGGCAGAACCACGGGCAGGACCCGAAGGAGTCACTGTTCACGTGGATGCCAGGAGACAGGCCCGGTTTACGGGGATTGCTTTAGAGGGGCTTGTAGGAAGATGGTCTCCAGGGAGGGGTGTCAGATGTCTCACAGGGAGGTCCCCCAGTTACCGCAGACCTGCCGTAAGTCTTACCCCCTTTCCCTTGCAGCCAAATGACCCCGTGACTAACATCTGTCAGGCAGCTGACAAACAGCTGTTCACCCTCGTTGAGTGGGCGAAGAGGATCCCCCACTTTTCTTCCTTGCCTCTGGATGACCAGGTCATATTGCTGCGGGCAGGTCAGTGACCTTGAGCCCCTTTGACCTCTTGACATTTGACTCCTCTGTGGCCTTTTGACCTCTAGTAACCCCAGTGGCCTTGCCTTACGTATCCAGGGAGCCAAGCTTGCTGACCTGGCCTCCTCTTCTTCTCTTCCCCTGCTGTACCTTGATTCCCTGTGGCCTGATCTCTGGCTTCTGACCCTTGCTGCCCCCACCTAGGCTGGAACGAGCTCCTCATCGCCTCCTTTTCCCACCGGTCCATCGATGTCCGGGACGGCATCCTCCTCGCCACGGGTCTCCATGTGCACCGAAACTCGGCCCATTCCGCAGGCGTGGGCGCCATCTTCGATCGGTCAGTGGCCCTGGCCCGGGCTGGCCTCTCACTCAAGGGGGTGGGGCTATAGGCTGGTCCGAGTCCAAGGCTGGCTGAGCTGTGACCTTTGAGTGACCTGCAGGTCCCTCTCCAGGGTGCTGACAGAGCTAGTGTCCAAAATGCGTGACATGAGGATGGACAAGACCGAGCTTGGCTGCCTGCGGGCAATCATTCTGTTCAACCCAGGTGAGGCCCAGGACCAGGGCAGCTGGGAGCCGCCCGAGCCCCCGCTGTCCCCTCAGTGAGACCCTCAGCCCAGGGGCTCCCCGCTGACCGGAGAGAAAGCCGCTTCCACTTGCTCCATCCCCTTTCAGATCCCCCCCCCGCCCCACTTGCCGGGCATCGGGCATCGGGCATCGGGCAGTGGGAGGAGCCCTGCAGGGCCATCCTGGGGGTCACATCTGTGTCTGTCCTGCCTTCCCTGCCATGTCAGATGCCAAGGGCCTGTCCAACCCCAGTGAGGTGGAGGTCCTGCGGGAGAAAGTGTACGCGTCCCTGGAGACCTACTGCAAACAGAAGTACCCTGAGCAGCAGGGCCGGTGAGCGGGCTTGGAGGGCGAGGCCCTGGGCGGGGGAGCGTGGAGGGCGTCGCCCGGGCGTGGTGCCTCCTGCTTCACTGGCTCTCCCCTCCTCTGCCTCAGGTTTGCCAAGCTGCTGCTGCGTCTTCCTGCCCTCCGGTCTATCGGCCTTAAGTGTCTAGAGCATCTGTTCTTCTTCAAGCTCATTGGCGACACCCCCATTGACACCTTCCTCATGGAGATGCTGGAGGCTCCCCATCAGCTGGCCTGAGCCCACTCCTTAGGACTGAGGGGTGCCTTCCAGGAGGACTCGAAGCCTGGGGCAGGGTGGGGGGCCGTGTTCGCAGCCCAGACCTCAGGCGGGGGCCAGGCACAGACAGGTACCCCCAGGGCGAGCCTCAGCCTTCCAGAGCGCCACTCGGCATCCCAAGTCAGGACTGCAGATCCCCGTGAGGCCCTGACGGCTCCCTTCGGTGGCTTTGGGTCTCTTAAGTTGCTGGAGTCTCCCATGGTTTGGGGTGATTTCTTGCCCGTCCTGCCTCCAGCGCAGCACTGGCCCTGTTCCGAGGACCCTGTTTCCTTTTCATTTGGCTTCACTCTCACCCGAGTGGAGGTGGGGAACGCTCCCAGAGAGGGTGTTGGGGGGCAGGCCCCCCAAACCAGTGGGCGTGGAAGTAGGGCCCAAGAGGCCGCCTTCCTCCCAGCCCTGGCAGGTGGGGGGCCCTGTCGTGGTGTCCTGTTTGGGCTCAGCTTTTACGTCTCACCTGCAGTCACTGAAAAGAGGGTGCCTGTGGTGCGGGCTGGTGCTGATGCAGGAACCCATCTATTTTTAATTCCGAGGATAGAGACTTGCAGTCAGACTCAAACAAGTACTGTACTTCCCCGGGTTG
Organism: Dasyprocta punctata; assembly: GCA_004363535.1. Classification (NCBI taxonomy): domain Eukaryota; kingdom Metazoa; phylum Chordata; class Mammalia; order Rodentia; family Dasyproctidae; genus Dasyprocta; species Dasyprocta punctata. The sequence goes on along the minus strand of RJWM01029015.1, from coordinate 19,896 downwards.
GCTGGGAGTCGCCAGTGGTGGCGTGGGTATTTGGGCAAGGCGGGCCCCGGGCGCATTCCTGGGCTGGCCGGGCACTGGCCTCCCTCGCGCTCCTGTCCAGGCTGGGAAGGTCCGGCCACAGCGCAGGGCCAGGCTGGTCGGTGGGGGGCGGCGGGGGTCCTTCCCCTCAGGTCTGCTCCAGCCCAGCCTCACGTCTGCGGGGGACCCCAGCCTGCAGGGCCTGGGGCTGCATGAGTTTTGTCCTGCGTCTCTTCTTGGGGGCCTTTCCCCTCCCTCGCACATAAAATCGCTTTGGAATTAAAATCGCGCTTTTCTGGACTGCGGTGATCTGCGGGCTGGGCGGGATGGCACCGGCTCAGGGGTATCCGGCCGGGCGCTCCGCGGGCTCCCTGGACGCTGCGCCGCCGAGGTTCCCTGGGGCCCGAGAGGCGGCCGCAGGGTGGGGGACACAAGGCGCGCTTTGTCGGGTGGGGGAGAAGGTGTGCCAGGCGGGGGCGGGGCCGGCGCTTCTCAAAGGCGCCTTGTTCCCGTGCCCTGCCAGCGCCAGCGGGCGGCGGCGCCTCGCTCGCTCCCGGCCGCCTCTGGGCTGCGCTGCGGGCTCCGGGCGGGCCCGGCGCCGTGCCCGCACGAGGGGGCGCACTGGGCGCGGCGGCTCCCCAGGCACTGCGCGCCCGCCCGGACGCGGCTCACGTCCCTGGGTGACCCCTGACTGTGGCCCCTTCCCGCCTCTTCCACCGCTCCCTCGCCACGCCCCAAGACCGTTCACCTGGGCGCTGGGACCGGTTAGCCCGCTTGCCCCCGGGGCCTGCTGCCCTCTGCCCCGCACTCCCCCCCCCCCCCCCCCCCCCCCCCCCCCCCCCCCCCCCCCCCGCGCCCCCTACCCCACCCTCTGGGCGCTATCTATAACCTGGTCTATAAATACCCGTCCCAGCCGGCCTGTAATTACAGGGCGGGGCGGCCAAGGTAATTACGGAGACCTGATCTCGAGTGGGCGTGGGGTGGCGACCCCCAGCACCGCCTCTCCCCGCCCCCTGAGACCCAAGTCCCGCCCAGCATTCTGCAGAAAGGGGGCTCGGTCCCCAAAGAGGGAGGGAACTTGGGGATGACTGGACATTTGGGTGCTAAAATAGGAAGGGGTCAGTGACGACATAGAGCGTGACCCTGAAAGAGAATCTGGGGTAGGGGCCACCGAGTCATCGAGAGGGTCTGGGCGCGCAGTCTGGGGGACAGCGCGGGAGGGAGGAGGGAGGAGGGGGGCCCCCTCCAGGTGGAGAGCGAGGGTGGGGTTTCCCTCGCAGCTGTGGGCGGGCGGCTGGGGAAGGGGGCTGGCCTGGGGGCGGGGGCGGCCGGGGGCTCTGGGCTGCCGGGGTGGCCGCGGACGCACAGGAGCGGCGGCCGCCGAGCAGTGCGCAGCGCGGAGCCCCGACGGCGTCCACCTCGCTTCGTGGAACCCGGCTGCTGAGGGCAGCGGGCGCGAGACAGCGGCCGACACCTCCTGGATCGCGGCTACCGAGCCTGCTTGCCGCCTCTTGTCAGCCTGCGGGCGTCCCCAGGTCCCTGGGGCCTGGCGTCCTGGTCGCCCGGCCATGGAGCTGTGCGGCCGCTGCCATCGCCTCCTCCTGCTCCTACCTCTGGTGCTGGGGCTGAGCGCTGCCCGGGGCTGGGCAGGTAAGAGGAGCATGGACGCCTGGTTGTCGGATGTCGGGAGCAACTGCAGCTCTAAGCATCCGGAGAAGGGACCGCAGACGCCGGGGCAGGAGTTTCTAAGAAGGGGCCTGGGGTGCCCCGGGTCTGGGTTTCAGGCGAGGCCCTCAGTCCCTGGGAGCTAGGATAGGAGAGACTGGGAAAGGCAGGTAAGGCTTCTGGAAAGGACAGGAGCCGCCACGGAGACCCCCGAGCGGGGCTGGATGCTTGCCTTGCTCCTCAGAGACCCGAAGATGGCCGGGGCCGGTGTGGTCCAGGCTCGGCTCATGCTGGAATGGCAGAAACCAGGGTTGCCGTGGGGGAGGAGGGGTGGGCATCCCTGGGACTGAGCAGAGCTCAAGAAGCGGAGGAGGAAGGTGCCTCGACTGTTTGCCCCACCGGCAGGGAGGCCAGGGTCCCCCACCCCCTCCTGGTGCCCTCGATGCTGCCACGCGGCTGGCTCTGGGGAGCACTGCGGCCAGCTGCCAACAGGACGGCCACTGGACAGGCCGGGATCAGGTGTCTGAGGCTGCAGCCAGCTCTCCGCATTCCTGCCCCGCCCCTCCCCCTCAGGCCAGCGGGCTCCCCTGGGACCCCAGTGTCCACAGCCCTGAGCTTTCCCTCCCTCCCCTCACAGCACCCAGAAGTCCTGGTTCCTAGGAAAGGGGCTGTGATATCGGAGCAGGAGGCTGAGGGAGCGCTTGCTCCTGGGCAGGCTGCATGGAATAAGCCCCCCAACTCTTGGGAATAGCAGGGGCTGTTTTGTATGTAACTTGACCATTCATCTCTTCTGTGTTCTGGAGAGAAGATAGAATGGCAGCATAAAGGACTTAGATTAGATTACAGAGAGAACTTCCAAGCTCCGAGGAGCGAGGCTCAAGCACAGGAAAGTGAAGTGTGGGGTGTTACAGATCTAGGGGGAAAGAACCTCCGCCACAGATGGCTAAGATGACTGTCCTTATTTTGGGATTGAGCCGGTGGAGGGGGGACTCCAGGGAGATGGGTTACCATGGAATTCTGAGATTAGGGGTGGGGGATTTGAGGGCTCGGAGGTCCAGTGGTGTGGCTGTGGGGAGCTGCAGGGCAGAGGGGGCCTGGGACGGGGAGAGTTGGTGGCTTGCAGTGGGAAGGGGGCGGGCGGACCTGCGGGTGCACAGCACCAACTGTCCTCTCCTGGGCTTCGGAGGGAGGTGGGGCCCCCCGAGGCCTCCTTGGCCTGGGGTCTCTGTGAGTCTCTGTGTCTCTGTCTCACTCACCTGGGTCTCTCAAAGCGGCCCTTGTGTGTTGGTGTTTGCGGAGCTGCCACACGCAGGGGCCAGGCTCGGGCGGGGGCGGGGGTGGCCGTGGTTTCCCGGCTGCTGGACTCAAAGGGCCTTTTCTCTGCTGCTGCCCCACCTCACCCACCCCGCCCTGCCGTGCTCTCCTGATGGCTGTGGCCTCTGCCCTGCCCTACACTTCTCTGAACGTTTTGCTGGAACTCACTTTGGGATTTTTCCCAATCTGGGGCTGGTGGTGTGAGACGTGTGTGACTCGGGAAGCAAGCCAGGGAGAGGTGACCTTTCGCCTTCCCGGGAGTCTGGGCCGAGGCAGCGAGGTCTGGGTGGAGCAGGCTGGCGGCCTGGGTCTTGGACCTCTGGTTCTCAGGTGGTGGGGGTGGCAGGGAGGGCTGAGATTCCAGGTGTGGGGAGCTTGCCCGGGTTTTGGGCAAGGACTCTGATGGGATCTACAGATGTGTGGCTCTGGGCCCTGGACCTGCTCCTGTTCGGCGTGGCAGCGTCAGCCCCCACCCCTATCCCTCGCCCAGCTCCCAAGCCAGGGGCACAGGCTCCCAGGACAGCACTTCCTGTGTCACCTTCCTCAACGCAGGCCATGCTGTCCCCACATCCCCAGATCAGCATCGGCAGCAGCTCGAAGCCCCCTCCCGCAGAGCCAGCTCTGCGCTCTCTCCCTGGCGGCCCCCCTGCCCCTCCTGTGCCCAAGATGATCGATCGCCCAGATGTTGTTTGTGCTGGAGACGGGACAGATGCCAGAAACAGAGACAGGAGATATGGCAAGGGAATGAGAGAGGGGGAAAGCATTGGGGAGAGAAGAGGATGGGCCGATTGTGGGAGAAATGGAGGGAGATGGAAGACGCAGGGTGGGGTGGGGGGGCAGAAAGACCGACAGGTGCAGAGACAAAAAGGACAAGAGATGCAGAGCGAGGGAGACGGCATGCGGATGGAAGTGAGACAGGTGTTCAGTGGTATTCGCAGAGGTTCCCCGGCAGAGAGCCAGAGACGGGGAGCAAGAGTGGGCAGGCGTGGGCGCGGCGTCCAGTACGGGCCGGTGCAGCCCTTCCCCTCCAGGTAGCTGTTTCTCGTCCGCACAGAGGAAGGTGGGGGGACGTGGGGGAGTCGTGACTTTCAGCTCCCAGGGATTCGAGTCCTAGGAAGCTAAGTTCTAGGCGACGCCTTCCTGGTCCTCACCCTCCTGGACTCCGTCAGGTGCACCCGCCGTGGACGTGCTCCGGGCCCTGAGGTTCCCCTCCCTCCCCGATGGTGTCCGGAGGGCCAGAGGCGTCTGTCCCGCTGATGTGGCCTACCGAGTGTCCCGGCCTGCCCAGCTCAGCGCTCCCACCCGCCAGCTCTTCCCCGGTACTCGTGTGGAGACGGGGACCTGATGGGGCGGGGCCTGGGCCACAGCGGAGGGAGGGGTTCCGTCTTTCTCTGCCTCTCACTGTCTGGTGTGTCTCTCGGGTACCAGGAGGCTTTCCCAAAGATTTCTCCCTGCTGGCTGTCGTCCGGACGCGCCCCGGCCTCCAGGTGCCCCTCCTGACTCTCTACAGCGCCCAGGGCGTCCAGCAGCTGGGCCTGGAGCTCGGCCGACCCGTCCGCTTCCTGTATGAGGACCAGACCGGCCGGCCTCAGCCCCCAGCTCAGCCGATTTTCCGAGGCCTCAGCCTCACGGATGGCAAGTGAGTCAGTTGGCCTCTCTGGCCTGCCTGGTCCACACTTTCAGCAGAAAGGACCCCAAGATCCCCAGCCCCTCTACTGGGAAACCCTGCGAACCTTTTAACCGTATGACACACATGCCCCGACCAGATGCCAGGCACGCCAGCCCAGAGCTTGTGTCCTCATTCCGTGTGAAGCACTAGCCTGAACCATGGGCAAATTCCTTAATCGTTTTGAGCTTCATTTTCTAGGTTTGTAAAACAGATAGGTACCGTGGTTACCACTGTATGACTGACTTCAGCCCTTCCGTCAGCTGCTCCCAGCCCTGCTGACGCCCCTTCCAGCCACTCACTTGGACTTCTCCCTGCCTGTGACAGGTGGCACCGCCTGGCTGTGGCTGTGAAGGGCCAGTCTGTCACCCTCATCGTCGACTGCAAGAAGCGCGTCACCCGGCCCCTCCCCCGAAGCGCTCGTCCGGTGTTGGACACCCGCGGGGTGGTGATCTTTGGCGCCCGCATCCTGGATGAAGAAGTCTTTGAGGTAAGCAGAGCCGCCTGAGGAAGGACTGATTTCTGGTGCCCAGTCACCCTCTGGCTTCTCCACTCCATCTTCCCGTTCCCCAGGCCTTCGGTTTTCCTCTTATGGATTTTTATTTCTAGTTTCCATTTTTAGGGATAATTCTTTTTTCTGTGAGAGAGCTAGATGTCCCCTTATATAGACAGACTGTCCACAGCCACATCTCTGTCATTTAGTCTCCATCTGCCCGCCTATCTCCTCAGCCAGTCTCGTCACTCACCGCCTCATTCACCAGTCACCCCCATCCACCTGCGCACACAGGTACCATCTACCACCCGTCCCCATCCGCTTACACGGGTACTCACCTGCCCCCGCGTTCAGGCTTGTATCTACCCGCTTGGACATCCTCCCCTACTCAACCAGCTCCTTCAGACAACCCGTGTATCCATCAGTGCGTCCATCCTCTACAACCTGTTCATCCAGCTATCCACTCAGTCCTCAGCCTGCCTCTCCATCTACACGTGCATGCATCCATTTATCCACCCAGCCACTGCACTCCTACCAGCTCCACCTTGCCGTCATTCAGTGCATCCCGCCATCCATCTCCTCACCTACCCGCTCCCCGTGGCCTTTCATTTGCCTGTATATTAAGTTCATTCATCTGCATCTGTCTACTCCGTGCCTTCCCTTCATTTACCCCCCCAATTGCCCACTATGTACATTCATTCACTACTCATCACACGCTTGTACCCCATTCACTTACCCACTCGTCCGGCCACCTATCCACTCTCCTATCCATTGTCCATTCACCTCTCCATTCTTCTACTCAGCCAGTCAACTTTTGCTAACTACCTGATGACCAGCAGAATAATGTAAGGTCTCTGTCAGGAGCTCCCAGTTGGGCTTAGGAGATGAGACAGTCTCCCCCCAATACAGTGTAAGGCCAGTATCTACGCGTCAGGCGTGGGCACAGGTTAAGGGCACTGGAATTCGGAAAAAGGTTCTCCGCCTCCATTTCCAGAGGTCCTGAGAGTTCCCGTCGTCACTGCCACCGTGAGGCCAGAGCAGCTAAGGCTGGGCCTCTGTCTTCAGAAGCCATTGTGAAAAGGTTCAGGGAGTAGGCAAAGTGTTGAACTTGAACTTGGAAGGCCTGAGTTCTGGTCCTCACTGTGCCACTCTGTGTGACCTTGGACCAGTAGTCCACTGCAGAATGGAATGAGTCTAAAGATGGTAAAAAGACCCTTGTTCTCCTGACTTCCCTGGGGTCTCAAAGGTCCCATGAGACCCTTTAATCCTTAAGAGTGTGGGGCACGTTGACGGCTGGCAGTGACCTTCCCGTTACACAGCTCTCCCTGGGATCGGCCTCCTCCCCTTCGTCCGAGTCTTATTCCCGCTGGCTCTCTCTGTCCCTCCTGCCATCCACGCTCCTTCCTCACGTCTTGGCAGGGCGATGTCCAGGAGCTCCTCGTTGTTCCTGGAGTCCAAGCTGCCTATGACTCCTGCGAACAGAAGGACCTGGAATGCGAGGGGAGCCGGGGCGAGAGACCTCAGAGCAAACAGTCTCACAGAGCCCAGAGGTCTCCGAAGCAGCCGCCGCCGAGACTTCACAGGCCGCAGAGCCAGGAGCCCCAGCGACAGGTGAGGGCGTGGGGCAAACCCGCGCTGCCCGGCACTCCAGGGAGGGAAGACCCCCGGGCCTCTGCCCCGGGGCGCCCCAGCGTGTGGAGCCCCCAACCCTCTGTGGGCTCCTCGACGCCTCTCCTTAGCTCCTCTCCCCGATCTGCCTCCCTACTCCCTATCCGCCTCAGTCCTCATTCATTAACTTTTTTATTCTCATGTCAAAATAAAAAGTTGTGATGAAGACCTCGAGGCTGGGAGCTGTGCTCCCCGCTCCTGTCTCATCCTCGGCCCGTCTTCCTGGAGCTGTGTCCCAGCCCTTAATTTAAGAGACGGGGTGACAGTGGCGCAGGGGCCTTGGGGGAGGAGGTGGGAAGCAGCGCAGCGGGGACAGGGAGACGGGCAGAGAGAAGCTGAGAAGGAAGGCCAGGAGGAGAGAGGGCGGGGCAGGGCCGGAGGGCGGCCCCGTCCACGGAAGTGTGGGCGCCCCTTCTCCGTGGAGGCGGGAGGGGAGGTTGGGTAGGGGTCTGGGTGGTTAGTGCGACAGATCTGAGCCGGGTCGTGGTCTGGAGTCTGAAGGGTCAACCTCTTAACCATGTCTGCTTCTGTCCCACGTGTGGGACCCACTCTCTCCTTCCCGCCTCTCCCCACCCCCTCCTTACCTCATTCTCTCCTTTGGTCCTCAATTCCATGTTTCCGGCTCTATGCCCACCCTGTTTCCCAACTCCCGCACCATCTCTCTGTCTCCCCCTCCAATTTCCCACCCCCTTCCCACCTGTCCCCCTGCAACCCCAGCCCACTGAGTCTCTCTACTATGACTACGAGCCTCCCTATTACGATGAGATGACTCCAGGGACAACCCCTGATTATCAGGTAAACTTGAGGGACTCCTTTCATTTCCCCCCTTCCTCCCACCAATCCCATCTCCTGGGCCATTTTCCTTTCTGCCCCAGTTTCTGGGGAGAGACACCCTATACTTAGATTTTGGAGGTTTACTTACTGTCCCTCCCCTCTCTCTCTGCTGCAGCGGCCTCAGAGCCCCAACTACAGGGCTCCCCCTTCCCCTAGGGGACTTCCCCAAAAGTCTAACCCACCTGCCAAGAGGTCAGCGGCCCAGCAGGCACCCCCTCTCCAGGCTGGAAGCCTTCTCGTGCTGGAGGCTCTGGCTCAGCACGCAGCCAGCCTGCCCCCTCCCGACCAACTCGGCAGGCAGCCCCTGCAACTGCCCGGGCCCTGCCCAGGACCAGAGGCAGCACTTATGGGCAGCTAGAGCTGGGGCATCCAGATCTCTGCCCCCAAAACTGGATTTGGGAGATTCATTCTCCTCTAACTGTTCCCCCTCCAAAGGGGCTGCAAGATCTGAGATTTCCCCGCAAACCCCAGCATAGACAGACACTGCCCTGGGAGGGCGGGACAGGGGCTGCTTTGCCTCCCCTCCCGCTAACCTCTCACGCTCTTCTCCGCCCCGCTCCTCCTCTCTCCCTCTCCTTGGGGTTAGTACCCCACCCCTGGCGAAGAGGAAGGAGTCCTGGAGTCAAGCCCCTCGCCACTCCCTGAGGAGGTAACTCCACCCACCTCCTCCTGGCAGGGTGATGGGCATCTGAGACCCCTCGCCCCAAGGTCCCATCTCTGGCTGGAGGGCTCCTTGTCCTATCCGTGTGTGGCCTTCTGTCTTCTGGTCCCTTGGTCCCTGTGGGTCTGCTCGTCTCAGTACAGCCGTTTCCTTTGCTGTCCGCGCCACCTGTGTGATGCTTTGATTCCAGAGTAGCTGCTTCTCAGTGTTGGTGTCACACGGGCTTACTTCCCGTTCAGATTTGCCTTCCAGGGTCATTTCCTGCCAGTGCTGGCACCCGTTTCTTCTCCCAGTCTCCCCGCCCTGTGTCCTTGCGTCCCTCTCCCTCTCTCGTGCTTCGTGGACTCCTTGTCTCTGTTATGTCCGTGGACTGTCCACTTTGATCCAGCCCTCCAGCCACCCTCCTTGTCATTCACTAGCTTTTCCCCACCGGGTCCATTTTCTGGACATTTCTCCCCATTCTTGCCTTTGGTGGTCATCCTCTTTCTACGCAACCACTCCCCTTGCTCTTCTTGGGGAGGCAATTTCCCATCCCAGTTACCCTTGGGGATCCTTTGGGCTACAAGTATTGAAGGTGGGGGTTCGAGGATAAACTCCTGTCGGCCCTAACACCCCCGTCCACCCCTTCCCCCCTCCCCGGGAAGGAGCAGACAGATCTCCAGGTGCCCCCCACAGCTGACAGGTTCCTGGCAGAGGACTATGGGGAGGGTGGCACAGACCCCCCAGCGGGGCTCTACGATTACACCTATGGCTATGGGGATGACTATCGTGAGGAGACGGAGCTTGGCCCGGCCCTCTCTGCGGAGACTGCCCACTCAGGAGCCGTAAGTGAAGGGTGCTCTTCTTCCATCCTTGACCGTCTGTGGGAGCTACAAGAGTTGCTGCCTGTTGCTTTCCGTCGTTGTTGGCAGTGAACTCCTTCGCTTTGGTGGAGGTTGGCCGTTTTCTGTGTGTGCAAGATGTCTGTGTTGCTTTAAAAGGTTCCGTTCTGCCTTTCCTTATTCAGTGTCTCACCCTGTGTCTTCTTGTGGGTCCTTTTGCCTGTGGCACTTGAGATTTTCTTTTTAATTCTATGGCTACTTTCTGTCTTTCCTGGCTACCTCCTGTGTAAATCGAGCTGGATTTCATGAAGCTTTTGGCCAATAAGCAACTACCTTGTGTCTGTTTTCAATCTATTTCCATCCATTCTTGATCAGAAGAGTTTCTTGTCCATGTTGCTGCCTAATGACCTTAACTTCCTGTGTCACATTTTCTAACGTGTAGGCCACTTCTTGTCTGTCTCTCCCTGTCTTCTCTAGCCATGGCATCCATCTTGGTGATGGTCTCAGGTTGGACAGAAAGAAATTTATTATTTGTGTGCTGACTCTAGTTTTTCATACTGTCTTGTGACAGTTTCCTTGGACAATGACACTTTCTGTGTCTCACATTATCCAAATCATAAAGTTTCCATTCTGGACCTGGATATTTATCATGGCTATTTCCTGTCTGTTCTAGCCTTGATGTTTGTGTTTTTTCCTGAGAGAACTGCTTTCCACTGTCAGAATGCCATTTGTGGGAGTCATTTTTAATCTGTTTTGTGGATCTTTCTTCTCTCTTGGTCATGGCGGCCATATTGTTGTTGAAAGTCCACTTCCTGGATCCCCTTTTCTTGGCTGCTTCCTGTCCGTCTAACCACTTCCTGTTTGTCTGGGTTGTTTTCTAGCCATCTTGGCTATGTTTAATTTTTCTTGGCCCTGGTGTCGTTCTTGCTTCCAAGCATGTGTCCCTTGTTTTGTCTCCCTTGGTAGTTTCTCGTGTCTTCAAGCACTTCCTGTCAGTTGGAGTATTTCCTGTCTACTCCACTTCATCTTTTGCCAGCCTTGCAGTGATGGCTGCCTCTTCTACCCTGCCGCCTCATCCCACACCTCCCTTCTCTCACATTGCCAAGCTTAACCCTCTGCTGCCTTTCCTTTATGCTGCTCTCCAGGGATTCAGGGTTGACCTGGGATTTGGGAGAGGTGGGAACTGATGATTGCTGTTTGGTCAGGATGGAGTTGCAGGGGGTGTTCTGAAGGTCTCTGCTAGAACAGTTGGAGGTGGTGTTAGATGTCTTCCATTCTCCCCGTCCTTAGCTTGGTTCTGGGCCTGGAGTTTGGAGTAGATATCCAAGTGGAAGTGTGGGAGGGAGAGGAAGCTTAGTTGTAGTATAAATGAGACTCAAAGGAAGCAGATAGCATCCTTACTGGGAATGGAATGAGGGTCTGCTGTGAGCCTTGGATAAATGAGCCCAAGGGCTGTATTTTTCCAAAAACCAATTATGAGGCCTGAGTTTGTAATACCAGTGGGATCGCTCTCCAGATCTACTAAGGGTTTGGATGCTAAGCCTTGGGGGGGGTGTGTGTTTAAACCTGTGAACTCTTTGAAATTCTAGGTAAAATTCTACGTGTAAGGGGATATACTTTTTTTTTTCTCTATTTTTTGCTGCCGGGAATCAACTCAGGACCTCGCGCTTTTGCCAGGCAGACGCTGTGCCACTGAGCTACATCCCCGGTCCAAGGGGACATACTTCTTATTTTCTAGGGAAAGACTCATAGCTTTCATCATATTCTTACCCAGGTCCAGGCCTTACCCTCACCCTCAAATAAAAATCTCTCCATTGTCTCCGAGAGATTCTTAAGTGATGGGCTGGAGTATGGGTGAGGGAGTGGGTGGTTTCCTAGAGTTCTGAGGGCTCCTGGGGGATGGTGTGAGGCCCTCCAGAAGGGCGTTTGGTGAGGTTGGGGGTTTGAAGTTTCAGAAGGAGGAAGGAGCCGTGTGGAGACCGAGTTGCATTGCTAAGGCGTGGCTGGGGACTGGCTGTGTTGAGGGGAGCCCTGAGGTCTTTGTGACAGGCCTGGGAAGTCTGAGGAGGAGTTTTCCAGAAGAGCTAGGAAATGTGTAAGCAGGGTCAGGGAGGTTTCTCAAGGCCCTGAGGATGAAGATTGGGACCGGGACAGGGCAGTCCTGGTGTTCCAGCTGCTCGTGGGCCCCGCCGGGGTTACATGTGTGTCTCCCTCAGGTTGCCCGTGGACCCCGGGGGCTGAAGGGAGAGAAGGGGGAACCCGCAGTGCTGGAACCTGTGAGTTACATCAGCCGCTGAGCCGAGGGAGGTGGAGAGAAGCGGAGGAAGCCGGGTGGGGGTACTCGTCCCGCAGCCCCTGACTGTTGCCCTCTGACTCCACAGGGTATGCTGGTGGAGGGACCCCCTGGCCCAGAAGGCCCTGCGGTGAGTGTAGCTGTGACCTCAGCCTCCATTCTTTGCTCGAAACTTCCTGCGGGCTCTTCTGTGCTTTGCCTGAAAATGCCCCGGCCTCCTTCTCGGAGCTCCAGGGAGGAGTTCGGTTCAGAGCTCTCCTGGCCCCAGCTCTCTTCCGTCCACAGTGTCCCTCTGTCTGGTGCCCACACCTAACTCCCTGTGCTTTTGTTCCGCAGGGCTTGGCTGGTCCCCCTGGGATCCAGGGGAACCCAGGCCCGGTTGGAGACCCCGGCGAGCGGGTAAGGGGGCGTTCTGTGGGCGGGGTGGAAGAAGGGCAGCTGAGGAGGTGCCATTGTACCCAGCGGGGTACCGTGCAGTAACTCCTGGTCAGCAGACTGATTGAATAGGTGGTCGACTCCCCTGGTACCCAGAAAGGAGGGCGTACTCTGGGTGGAAAGTGGAGTAGCCTGCTCTGACCTGCCTTCTTCTCCACGGGGTGGGGGGCTCAGGGAAGATCTAGGGCAGTCTGCATTTACTCTGTTGAGAAGTGATTCTGAATGATGCCAAGGCCCCAGCATCCTCTTCCGGAGGTAAAATTGCCCCTGCATTCTCTCACTCTTTCCCATTGCAGGGCCCCCCTGGCCGAGCAGGGCTCCCTGGATCAGACGGGGCCCCTGGCCCTCCCGGCACCTCCCTCATGCTCCCAGTGAGTTGTCCTCCGAGCTTTGGAGTGGGCTGAGCGGGGAAGCAGGGTGGCTGTATGCCTCTGAGAACCAGGAAGGCAACAAAGCTATGGGGGATTTCCGAAGATGAGCCCCCCCAGAGAGTGATCTTAGTTTTCTTTTTTTTTTTTTTTTAGAATGGTCTTTGGGGTGGGAGGATTCGGGTTCGTTAGATGACCTAGAACCAAACGTGTCCTTCTAGAACCCAGCTTGCATCATGTTAGAACCAGGCAGAAAGTCCTGTATTTCAAGGAGGTTCTAGAACCGAAGGCCCCTTCTAGGAGGAAGAGGCTGGAGAATGGGGAGGACAGGAGTTGGGATTCTGCAGACCCCTAAGCAGTTATCTGGAGCTCACAGTAGATGCCAGAGGAGGGTGTGGGGTGTTCTAGAACTTGGGGGATGGGGCAGGAAGCCTCTGACCGAGAAGATCCCATGGATTTCCTGGCTGTGAACTTGGACCTTTCTTCTTGGCCCTCAGTTCCGGTTTGGCAGCAGTGCAGGTGAGAAGGGCCCTGTGGTGGCAGCGCAGGAGGCTCAGGCCCAGGCGATTCTGCAGCAGGCGCGGGTGAGGCGACCCGGCGGGGCAGGGAGGATGCTGGGAAGGGCTGGAGGGGCAGGCTGCAGCGAAAGGAGCCCGGGGAAGGTCGGAGTGGTTTGGGCCTGAGAAGGAGGTTGGGGCGAATGTAAGTCGTGGCGGGCTGGGGTGGGAAGGTGAATTGGGGGCCCTTCTGAGGTTCCCCAGCTGCCTCCTGCTCAGCTCTGCCATTCCCTCGCTCCCCTAGCTGGCGCTCCGCGGGCCCCCAGGCCCGATGGGATACACAGGCCGTCCCGGACCCTTGGTAAGTGAGTGGGGTGTTAGCATTTGCTTTCTTTGCGTGTTGGGGTATGGATAATTCTGCAAAGGAACCACATGGGAAGTTGTTTTGCTTCTTTGAGGAAGGGCCTTGAAGTCTCTCTTGGGTCCTTCAGCTTGGCCACCTTCTCTTCTGCACAGGGGCAGCCTGGGAGCCCTGGCTTGAAAGGAGAATCAGGAGACCTGGGACCTCAGGTAAGGGCTCCTCATCTGATGCCTGGCCCGTCGGGCCCCCGTCTACGTCCGTTAACCCTTTTCCCGTCCGTCTGTGTCCTCACCAGGGCCCCAGAGGACCGCAGGGTCTCGCAGGCCCTCCCGGCAAGGCTGGGCGGAGGGTGAGTACGTGGGGGCCCCCCAGACGGGCCTTGGTGGGGGCAGGGCTTGCAGGCTGAGGCCCGAGTCTGCTCGCGCTGACACCTCCCTCGCACCTCCAGGGCCGAGCGGGTGCTGACGGAGCCCGAGGGATGCCCGGGGAGCCTGGAGTGAAGGTAACCAGCGTGGGACCTTTCTGCCACCCTAGCTGAGGACTCCCTAGTTCTCCTGTGCCCCGGGCTGCGGCCTCTCCCTGTGGGGATGCAGTGAGCGGGGTGGCAGGGAGGGACCCTCACTCTGGCTGTCCCCCTCCTCCTAGGGTGATCGAGGTTTTGATGGCCTCCCAGGGCTACCTGGGGAGAAGGGACATAGGGTAAGTGTACTGGGGGGCAGGTTGGCTCCTGGGGCAGGGGCAGATCTGTGCAGGGCAGGGGGGACCTCCATGGAAGGAAGCTGGGGGCCCAGCAGGAGCCTCTCAGTGTAATCAGTCGGCTGATTAAAGGGGGCTCAGTGTCTGCAAATGAAGGGGACTCTGAGGCCCCTCTTAATGCTTCCCCCATTTCTCAGGGTGACACTGGTGCCCAGGGCCTTCCTGGGCCCCCCGGTGAGGACGGAGAGCGGGTAAGTGTGGTGGCGAGGGCGGGGGCTGGGGACAGGAGACGTCCAGAGGCCAGGCCACTCTGCTCTGTCCTCCCCTCCAGGGAGACGATGGGGAGATCGGGCCTCGGGGGCTGCCCGGAGAGTCGGTGAGTGTCTGGGGGCTGGGCTGGGCAGGTTGGGGGGCTCTCGGGAAGCCAGGGCAGGGACTCGTGCGCAAAAGGGACACATTAGTTCTCTCTCGTTTATGCTGTGTCCTCTCCCAACCTTGAACGCAGGGACCTCGAGGACTCCTTGGTCCCAAAGGCCCCCCTGGTATCCCTGGGCCCCCGGTGAGTGACTCCTCGACTTCTCCGACTCCCCCCCCACCCCGTGAGCTCTCCCACTGTGTGGTCCCGCCTGTCCCTGCTCCGGCTGTCACCCCCGGGAGCACTTGCAGGGCCATGTGGCCCAGGGCACCAGGGCTCTGAGCAGAGCCAACGCAAAACCAGGACCCTCAGGAAAAACAGAACAGAGAGCCACAAACCCACAGCCCAACAGGCCCGCGCCCGCATGTCTGGGCCGGCTGTGCTCGCTTAGGTTCGGGGTGAATCGGCCGCCTGATTGACGAGTGCCCGCCCCGTCTGCCTGCTGGACCAGCCGGGCCTCTCTGAAACCGGCTTCCAGCCGCTCATGCCCTTCTCGTGTTTCAGGGAGTCCGAGGCATGGATGGACCCCACGGTCCCAAAGGGAGCTTGGTGAGTGGCGGGTGTGGCGGCCCAGCCCCTCCACCCGAGGTGCCCTCCAGGGTCCTGCGCGGCACCATCTGACCCCGGCCTGCTTCCCGCTCCTGCTCTCCTGGCTGCCGCCCCGCTCCCTGCCTTTTCCTTCTGTCCCCGCTCCCCTGACTCCCACCTGGCCGCACGTTTCTAGGGACCGCAGGGAGAGCCGGGGCCCCCTGGACAGCAGGGCACTCCTGGGACCCAGGTGAGTGGTCCTGGCAGCCGCGGTGACGCCAGGGGCTCCCCGGTGGGTCAGACTCCAGGCGGGGCCGAGCAGTCAGGGTCCCAGGCCTCCTGCTCGTGTCCTGCGTGGGAATGCGGAGTGCCTGAGGGAACCTCTCTTCCCCCACCCCGTGCAGGGTCTCCCCGGGCCGCAGGGGGCCGTCGGGCCTCACGGCGAGAAGGTGAGTGGCTGAGCGATGGGGAGGCCGGGGGTCCCGGGGGAGTGGGTGGGAGGGCTTGAAACAGCTCCCGGGCCTTAACTGCGACCCCACTAGCCCCCCAAATCTGCTCATCCTCCTGCAGGGCCCTCAAGGGAAACCAGGACTCCCTGGCATGCCCGGCTCAGACGGGCTCCCGGTGAGTAGGCCCCGCTTCTAAACCCGCATCTCCCACGGCCCTGCACCTCTGAGCTCCCCCAGTGACCGAGACTGATGGGTCCTGTGCCTCCCGGCCCGAGGTTGGGGGAGGCTGGGGTGGGCGCCGTGTAGGGAGAGGCGCAGGGAAGTGATGGTACCAATGGTCACATGGTGCGTCTCCCACCCCAGGGTCACCCCGGGAAGGAGGGTCCCCCCGGAACCAAGGGGAACCAGGTGAGCTCTCCCATGCCTCCCTTTACCCCCCGCAGGGGATCTGCCCTGACTCGGCCTCCCAGTCCTTGGAATTTCCTTTCTCATTGCGCGTGTGACTCTGACACGGTTCTCAATTCCCCCTCCCGTCGCCCCGTCCAGACTCCGGTGTTGTCACAGTGCTCCCATTTCCCTTCCGTCCTGCTGACCCAACACGGACACCCCGAGGACCCTTTTTAAGCACCTCTCTTTCTTCTTGCAGGGTCCATCTGGACCTCAGGGTCCTTTAGGATACCCAGGACCTCGAGGTATCAAGGTAACTGACCCTGGGGGAGCGAGTTGGGGCCTTAGGGGCCTGGTCCTTCCAACCCAGCCTCCACCCTGAGCGCTCCGTCTCTGTTCTCCCTCTTACTCTAGGGTGTGGATGGAATTCGGGGCCTGAAGGGTCACAAAGGTGAAAAGGTGAGCACTGTGCCCCCCGCTTCCTGGCACCCCTGTCCTGCCCGCCTCCTTCCCTCTGCCTGTGCCACGTGGCGCCCCTGAAGTCCGCCCTTCCACCTGCGTTCCCCGAAAACCCCCACTTTAACTCCCCAACCACCCCCACCCGGCCACGCTCTCCCCTCCGTCTCTCTCAGGGTGAGGACGGCTTTCCCGGGTTCAAAGGTGACATAGGCGTGAAGGGTGACAGGGTGAGTAGACACCCCCACACTGGTCCCTCTGCTCCTCCGCTTTGGCGCCTCCGATCCCTGGCCTTCTCCTCGAGACCCTGACTCCCAGCTCCGGTGCCATGGCCCTGCCAGAGCCCGGTCCCAGCGGGTCTCCGCACCGCGTTCTCTGCCTTCCTGGCCTCCGGTCCACTCCTCCTACCCTGGGGGCTCCCTGGCCCGTGGTAGCTTTTGGGGCCCCATCAGCCCCACTGGAGGAGAGGTCTCTGCCTTTCCTGTCAGGGTCAGGTCCCCCGGGCCCTGATACTCATCTCCCTGACACTCCCAGGGCGAGGTTGGAGTCCCTGGCTCCCGGGGAGAAGACGGCCCCGAGGGGCCGAAGGGACGCACTGGACCCACTGGAGACCCTGGGCCTCCCGGGCTCATGGGCGAGAAGGTGACGGGGACGGGGGACCCGGACCCAGGGTCTCTGGGATGTGGAAGGCGGGGCCTGGGCCCTGGGCAGGTGGGAAGGGGTTGCCAACAATAGCGACAGAGTTTCGCCGTGCACTGTGGCCCTGGTTATGCAGCGCTGCCTGTTGGCAAGGGCTTGGGGGGTGCAGGAGAAACCAAGGAAAAGTCCTCCTGATGTGCTCCTGGCCCGGAGCACTGAGGCAGAGGGGCTGCATGGGGGGGAGAGGGGGGGCGTACAGCCTGAGGGCGGGGCTGGTGAGAGCCCATCTTGGGGGGCGCTGGGCAAGACGGAGCTGAGGGTGACAGGGGAGCAGTGGCTAGCTCACGGCAACCCCGCCTTTAGCAGACTGCTCTGATGACCTCAGGGTGACACAGACTGGGGAAAATCCGCTCTCGGGAGCAGAGGCCGTGACCGCCAGGCCACCTGTGGGTAGCAGGCAGGGGCCAGGGGCTGCGGTTTGCTGGGGACAAATGGTATTTATGGCTCCTCTTACCTTCCACAGGGCAAGCTGGGGGTTCCTGGCCTGCCTGGCTACCCCGGACGCCAGGGTCCCAAGGTGACGTGATGCCCCGTCTGCGCCCCTTCTCCTTCCCCTTCCCCGTCCCTGATCCCAGGAAGCACAGGGCTGCAGAGCGTGGACTGCCCTGGATAACTTAGGAGGCTCCCATTCTACAGATGTGAAAATAGAGGCCCGGGGGTAGTGGGGTTTGCCCGAGGCCACCTGATTATCGGCCAAGCCCAGGGACCCTCCCTGTGGTCAGCACGGCTTCTCCTGGGCCCGGGCCCCCGTCCTTTCCTGACTTCTCATCCTCCCTTCACCTCCCCAGGGGTCCCTGGGATTTCCTGGTTTCCCCGGAGCCAGCGGAGAGAAAGGAGCCCGCGTAAGCTGGGGAAGGGAGGAGGTGTGACGGGAAGGTCTGGCGGTGTCAGAGGGGGACCTGGGTGTCACACCTTGGTGACATCTCTGCTCCGTTCCCAACAGGGCCTGTCCGGGAAAGTAGGGCCTCGGGGGGAGCGAGGCCCCACGGTGAGTGCGGGGGGACTTGGGCTCTGGGGATCCGTGGGATGTATGCAGTGTTCCTGACCATGTCCGCTGTTCTTCCCAGGGCCCGCGAGGCCAGCGGGGACCCCGAGGAGCCACTGGCAAGTCTGGAGCTAAGGTTGGTGGTCTCTGCGGGGCTCGCTGCCCTCCGCCCTCCGGGGCCAGCTCCTCCTCCCCCTCCTCGCCCCCCCAGGGGATGGCCGGGAAGCAGCGCCTCCCCTCAGTGCCGCCTCTGTCTCCCCCGCAGGGAACGTCAGGTGGCGACGGCCCCCACGGCCCCCCTGGGGAGAGGGTGAGTGTGGCCCCAGTGTCCCGTTGCCTGCTGTCTGCAGGCCGGAGCCGTGTCCCCTGCCCAGTGCTCCTTCCTTCCCCCGACTCTGCCCCTCTCTGTCTCCAGGGCCTCCCTGGACCTCAGGGCCCCAACGGATTCCCTGGCCCCAAAGGGCCCCCGGTAAGGACTGCTGACGCCGACACACCTCGGTCCTGAGTCCTTCTTTCCCACGCCCCTGCCCAGCCTAGGGTTCGCCTGACCTCTGAACCCCTTCCAGGGACCCCCTGGGAAGGACGGGCTGCCCGGACACCCAGGCCAGAGAGGAGAAGTGGTAGGTGGCGCCCTGGTGGCCCTCAGCCCCAGAGCCATCGGGAGGACCGCGGGGCTCCGGGCAGGGTGAGCGGGCGCCGGTGCTGCTGCTGCCCAGCCCGGGGCGTGCGACCCCCTGGAGCCCGGGGTCTGCCCCACTCTCCACTCCTGTTCTGACCCCCCCTCCTCTCCCAGGGCTTCCAAGGGAAGACGGGCCCCCCCGGCCCCCCTGGAGTGGTGGGACCCCAGGTAGGTCTGCCCGCAGGGGAGAGTGGACGCCAGGCCCGGGGTCACTCTGTCTTTCCCTCTCCTCCCAGTCGCGCATCCCTGGCCCTGGTTTGCCTGCCCGGACCCTGGGGATGGGGTTTGGGGTCTGAACCCCGGGTGCGCTGGGCCGGTTTCCTCTCGCTTGGGGAGGAGGCAGTTCCCAGCATGGACACCAGGTGGCGCAGTTACTCCACACTGGGAAGGCAAAGCCCAACGCGGCCCAGGGAGCTCCAAGAGGGTCTGGTAGCTACCGGGCACCGTGAGGGGCGCTAGAGGGGTATTTTAGGGCAGCCAGAGTGGACTTTTGGGGGAGGACAGTGGGATGAAGGGGCTGATCATGGGAACTCTGCCCCCTTTCCAGGGAGCAGCAGGAGAAAGTGGTCCCATGGGGGAGAGAGGTCACCCAGGCCCCCCGGGACCTCCTGGAGAGCAGGGACTGACTGGCACAGCTGGAAAAGAAGGGACCAAGGTCAGTGAGGGGCCAGCAGAGGGGAGCTGGGGGCTGGGGTTGGGGTGCTGGAAGGAATGGGTGATGGGATTTGCAGGGACCAGAGATTTCTTTGCCCAATTTAGGAGCATGGCTGTGGCTCACACCTCTCCTTTCCTTTTAGGGTGACCCTGGCCCCCCTGGGGCTCCAGGGAAAGACGGTCCAGCTGGTTTGAGGGGCTTCCCAGGGGAGAGAGGCCTCCCGGGCACTGCTGTGAGTGTGGCCCCAAAGCCAGCTGCCTGTCACAAGTCACCCTGCTCCCGACCCCACCCCGTGTCACTCCCCGCCCCGTCTCTCTGAGCCCGGCTTCCTCC
Organism: Dasyprocta punctata; assembly: GCA_004363535.1. NCBI lineage: Eukaryota > Metazoa > Chordata > Mammalia > Rodentia > Dasyproctidae > Dasyprocta > Dasyprocta punctata. The sequence goes on along the minus strand of RJWM01029015.1, from coordinate 520 downwards.
GTGTGCGTGTCCTGGCCACCTGTCCCTCCCGGCCCCCCGGACTGTCCCACCTTCCGGTCTCACCTGTTGTCCCAAATCTTTGCTACACAGGGTGGCCCTGGCTTGAAGGGGAACGAAGGTCCCGCTGGCCCTCCGGGCCCTGCAGTGAGTCTGGGGTCCTGGGGGGCTGGGAAGGGGGTGGGTGGGGCAGGATGAGGGCCAGTGTCTGACGGGACCATGGGACCGGGCAGAGGGAATCTCAGGTTACCCAGATTCCCCCGACTTTCAGTGCTTCTCCTGCTCAGCGGTCCTTTGGTTTAGGGGGGCTGGGGTCTCTTTCCTGCAGGCCTGACTCAGTCTCCTCATTTAGGGCTCCCCTGGAGAGCGAGGTGCAGCAGGATCAGGGGGACCCATTGGCCCCCCAGGGCGCCCAGGCCCGCAGGGTCCCCCAGGAGCAGCTGGCGAGAAAGGCGTCCCGGTGAGTGTGGCGGGCTCTGGGGGTGCTGCGTGCTGAGGGGTGAGGGCTGTGGGGTCTCCTCAG
>RJWM01029014.1:0-24928 GCA_004363535.1 Dasyprocta punctata | reverse complement strand
TCTGGGCCCCGAGCTTGCTCTCCCGTACAGCAGGAGCTCAGTAAGCAAATGTGGAATGATCGAGCGATGAAAGGGAAAGGCTTTCTAAACTTATCATTTATCTTTTCTGGGGAGCAGATTTACTGTGGGCTTTGGATAACGCAAGTTGCTCACAACAGAGCTCAGCACAGCGCAAAACTTCAAAAGAACCTTCGGACGCACCTGTTTCCCGAGCTCCGGGAAGGAGCCAAGCCCCTCTCCCTCAGCCGCGGCTGAGATTTGCTTGGCATTTCTTCCCCTTTCTCATCCTGTCTCTCCTCCGCCCCAGATGCAGGCCTCTCCTTTCTCCCAGTGCTGATTCAACTAGAAATTTTAACTGTGAACGATAATTAAAAAACAAAACACACAAACAAAAAACCCAGCCCATTGCGTTTTTCCTCCTAAATGCCTAAAATCTGATCAATCATAATGCTTGGTCCATGGTACAGCCTTGTCCTCCGTTCAGTTATGGCCGTATCTTTTATTCAGTAGCTGGTTTATTTATTCTTTAAATAATAAATGCCCGGCACACCGCAGCATGAAAATGAGAACGTGCACACTAAGCCCCGCCTGCAGCCTCTGCTCGCCGTCTCACGCCCCGCCTCCCTCCGCTTGAAGCGACCACCCAACAACTTGTATGATTCTTCCCTTTGTTTTTTGGAACTTCGATTTTGTCACAATATAAATATTTTGTAAATGTTTCTGGTAGTTTTGGTTGGTTGTAACTTTCTTTCAAGGGGCACCATAGTATACATAATCTTTGATACCTTAATTTTTATTCGAATTGTATTTCTAGCATCCTTTTATATTCATTTACATTCTTTGCAGGAAGCTATTTTATTTTATTTTATTTTATGAATGTATCATAATTTCTCTGTCCTCTTGCTCCTGGCTATTCCAAACAGGAGTGCCACATGGGAATTCTTGTATGTGTCTCTAATGTACAAGTGCATTAATTTTCCTGAGTACAGTGTACGCTTAAGAATAAAACTACTCACCACAGAGTGCATCAGTCTCCAATTTAAGAGCTGATACCACGTGGAACCAATTTATACTCCCCACCCTGCAACATACAAATTAATCTATTGATCTATGTCGTTTCCCAGATGTGGTGGTATTAGGACTTGTCAAACTGATTGCATTTAAAATAGTACCTCCTTGTAGTCTTGATTATTGTTTATTAATTCCACTAATCACTAATGAAATGGAGGGACTGAAAATATAGCTCAGTGGTAGAGCACTTAGCTAGCATGCACAAAGCTCTAGGTTCAATCTTCAGCACAGCCAAAAAAAAAAAAAGGTAAACTAATGAAATTGAGTATCTCTTCAGATACTTATTGACCATACGTTTACCGCTCCTGTGAAATACCTGTTCCTGGCTTTTGTCCATTTCTCAATTCATTTGTATAATCATTTAGTATTATAAGAGCATCCTTCACATAGGCTTGCTGTCAATTCTTTGCCAAGGAGTTGTGAATATTCTCTCAATTTATTTTTTCACTTTCTTAAGGATACCTTTCAATGTACAGAATTTGATTTGAAGGTATATTTACTACATGAGTGTCACCTGCTATCATAGAAGTTCAGTGCATCCTTGGAAGATTAAGACAAGAGAAACCCCTCCGTGGTAGTTCCAGGCCATGTAACTGATCATCCCCTTTGTGTGAAAAGGGCAGTGAGCCAACTAGAATATACACAGACTTGGGGACAGTGGCAAATGCTTGGCCAGCTGGTCGGGGACTACGCTGGTCTCCTAGAGCTGCCATACAGATGGCCACAAATTGTGCAGCTTCAATTTGGGAAACTAGAAATTGGCAGCAGGGTTTGTTCATTTGGAAACTCAAGGAAGAAAGCACCCCATACCCCTCTCCCAGCTTCCGGTGGCCGTCAGCCACCCCTGGGATCCCTAGCCTTGTGAACTCATCACTCCAAGCTCTTCCTCCATCTTTACACCAGCGTCTTCTCTCTGTGTCCTCTCCTCTCGCTACATTCTGGGCCCATCCTAAATCTAGGACGATTCTATCTCGTGATCTTTAACCAATCACCTCTACCAAGGTGCTATTGCCGAATAGGTCACTGCCGGCAGACATGAATTTTAGCACCTGAAGGACACAGTTCAAGCCACTCCAGCAATCTAAAAAAGAAAAAGACTGGAACATCAGGAAAAAGAAAGTCTTAGAAATATGCATGTCCTTGGACACTGGAGGATAAATATGGAGAATACAGCACTTCAAACCACAGATTAGCCCCCACCAAAAAGCAGCAACAGGGCAAGAGAAAAACCATGGAGACAAAATGACTTGATCTTTGAGTTAGGTCAGCCTCTGCCATCAGTGACCCACTGCTAGCCCTTGGCCAAGTGAATAAAGTGGCCACCAGGCGGGAAGAGAGGCTGTGTGTGTGACTTATGTAGGTCCCCATTCCTCACAGCCCATTTAGCTGACACCCCTGCCGAAGGGAGAGCCATGCTCAGTGCTCCATGCCTCTTGCTTCCCTCATTCAGCATTAATTTGTAACCAGTCCTTCACGTCCGCAGCTGAGTTCTGGGTCACTATTTTTGATGCCATGCAATATTCCACGGAGTCCCTCCACAGCCTTTCCTGCTGTGGCCTCTTCTCGCATTGCAGCATCTGTGGCAGGAAAAAGGGAAAGGTTGCCAAGACTGTGAGGACACCGGAGAAGATCCTGTCTGACTTGTCTCCCACAGACAACCTCCTTCCTCTGTTCCTGCTCTAATTTCACATCACACACCAAAATTTAACACATTGGAGAAGAGTTGGATTTCTGCAAGAAGTGTAGTTCTGGAAGTCGAGTTATATTTTTAAAATCCATCTCCAGCTGCCAGGAAACAAAGCTACTGTTCTCTCAAGTAAATGATGAAAGCAGAGCTCTTTGAAGAGCTTTCCAGGAGACTTGGCAGTGAGATTAGACGACAATGCTTCAAGGGCTGCACCAATGTCCTCAGAGGACAGCAGAGAGCAAGGATCCAAAATTCTTATGTAAAAAGTTCATTCAGGTTCTTTTGGGAATCACCATATACACACAAAACTTTCTGATGAGAAGCGTCGATGGATTTATAAATCGGCAATGGAGATGGTGGAAGAGAACACGTCCAGCTTCCTATGGTCACAGACCAGCTGCGGTGTGGCAGGATGTCCTTATAAGGCATTCCTTTCCTGTTGTCGCTCAAGTGAAGGCAGCAGGAACACACTAGAGCAAGTGGTGCTTTCCATTTCCTGGAAGCTGACCACAGGGCTGATCTGTAATTACCCGGACGTCCTGCCTGGTACCATAGCAGCAATCAGGCCTCAGCCACCGGAAGGAGGGCGAGTGGGCTCAGGGTGGACATGCTGGCCTGAAGACTGTGGGGCCCATGATGTCCCTGCACAGATGCTGAGGAAATGCTTTGTCCTCTGCCTCCAACTGCTCTGCAGTCCAAAATATCAGAATGGGGGCAAAACTTCATGGAAGCCAGTAAGCATTTCTTGAATATTTAGAGATGCAATTTGCAGCCAGTCTGTGTTAGGCTGAGCTAGATGATTTTGTGACAGTTTTATCTTGCCTATCAGGGTCTCAGATTTAAAAAACACTGCTCTACCAGATAATTACTGCTTTTGAATGCTCTTTTAGGATGAGACCACCAATAATTTCATTTCCCTAAGATGGAACAGTTGATTGGCTGTGGTCAAAGCACGAGCTGTCTTTTCATAATAAACAAACTGATTCTAACACCATGTCTGAACGATGTGACTGTACTCACTTTCCTTGGAAGCTATAACCCTCTGTCAAAATAAATAATATATCAAATCACCTTCTGATACACAGCTACTCTCCTTAAGTAAAAACCAAATTGCTTATTTGATTTTTTGTTGTTGTCTTGAGTAATTTCTACAATTCCTTTAGATGTGATTTTCAAACTTTACCCCAAGAGTTTTTTCTTGTAATAAGTATTTCTGGATGGATAAACAGATAAAAGCAGGACTGTTCTAGTTAGAAATTTAGGATTCTCCCTCTCCCCTGAATTACAGTCCCACCAATCAGTCATAGTTGATGATTCCATATAATCGTTATTCACCAGAAATTCCAAAAATAGTACAAGGAAGTCAAGGGAACCCCTTTCATGGCTTCCTCCAAACGAACATCCTATCTAACCGTGGAGTATTATAGGAATCAGAAAGATAGGGCTTGGTGACGGAACACATGCTCAGCAAGCGCCAAGTTCTGGGTTCCATTCCTAGCACCACCAAAACCACAGGAAGACTGTGAACTAGACCGTAGAATACACTCCAGTTTGACTCATTGTCATGCACTCCCTAGAGTTCAGCGAAATGTTATCGTGTGTATAGATAGATTCCACCATCACAGGGGAACTCCACTGTGGGAGCTCTTTAAAGCTGTAGCCTCCCTTCATCCCCATGTCTAACACCTGGCGATCACCCGTCTGTCTCCACTGACCTAACTCTCAAGTCTTTGCATTTACAGAACATAATAAAGGTGGAATGATACAGTGCATAATCTGATGAGAAGCTGGCTTTGTCTTCTTAGCATAACACTCTTGAGATCCACCCAAGCTGCTGAGTATATTGTATTTTAGAGTAATATTACACCATGTAAACTTACCACAGTTTCTTTATCCATTCACTTTTGGAAAGAAATAAGTTGCCAAGAACATTTATATAAGTTTTTTTATATGAGCCTAAGCTTTCTTTTCTCTATGATAAGTACCCAGGTGTACAATTGCTATACTCTATGGTAAGTAAATTTTTATTTTTTATAAGAAACTACCAAACTGCTTTCTGGGGTAGGGTTCCACTCTACATTTCTGCCAGAACTATAGGAGCAAATCTAAGTTTCTCTGGATTCTCTTCAGTATTTAGTCCTATCAACATTTTTATGCTAATATGCATGTGGAAGAGTAATCATTTATTTTTAAGATCTTCCTTCCTTTCTTGTATGACCAATTTAAATAATTTAAAATCATGCTTCCTAAGCATAAAATTAGCATGAGGTATATGTGATAGTGTGAACTTGGGGGCAGTATTTCAGCACGAATCTGAGTGACTGGTGTACCACAAAGCCAAAGATCTAATCTCAGTTTTAGGGATTCCAAGAGTTTGCTTTAGTCACTGGAGTAGAGATAAAGGATACACAGGCACTGAGCCATGCCCAACAAACTCCCCAGAGACTCCTCTGCCAGCTGGTGTGTCAGGGTGACAGAGGTGACCCACAGAAAGGGGACCCATTTCCTTTGGCTTGAGGGGAGCAGTCACCCCACAGCCCAAACCTCAGAGCAAATATTTACAGAAGGAAAGTACAGGACGTGGGATGGGCTTCCAGGAATATTTATGAAGCCATGCTGGTCAAATGAAAGGCCCCCTTCATTTTGGAAATTCCTTGATGAATCACAATCACAGTCCATAAAATGAAATCATCCCTGCGCCATGATCATACTGCAGAAAAAGGCTCACGTTTAATCCCTTTCCACAATGGAGTCACTTGCCTGCTTTGGTATTTGGCAACATGACCCTTGTCTTTGCAGCTTTCACTAATGCTCCCAAATGTACTAACTCCCACTGATCCTACTTTAGTGCCAACTTCCTAAGGAGGCTTTGGACCCATTCTCCCAGAGCAGCATATTACCTTTTACTCCATGGTTTGGAAGTCATGATGCTTTGATTTCTAGAGCTCTCTCCATGACTGAATACATTAAAATTCTAAGTTAGGTTATATGAGTAATCACTCCTGTACATATAAAATAGCATTCAATCGCAAATTTGAAATACATCTGGTAACTGACCACATTGTAAATAAAGTTGAGTTACTTCAGATCACTAGAGCTGGAACCCTCATCATAGCATAAAGTATAAGAAAAACACCTGGAAAATGTCTCCAGAATGTAACTGATCTACCTCAAAGTGTATTGTAGTTCCTTTCTAAAAATGTCTTCATTACATTCAAGTCATTTGAAATTGTCTTCCATTATTATTGTGGTCGAATAGACTGCAGTGTGTTCAGTTAATCTGACTGCATTTGTTACAGATTAGGCCAGTGGTGGTGGCACCTCTCTAAGGTCCTTCTCTGTTGGCATACGAGCCATGTCACCCCAACAGCTGAGCCTCAGATAATAGTTGTTTTTGCTCAGATAAGACTTCAGTATTTAAGTTTAACTATAAGGTTGACACCTTGCAATAAATAAGTGAGTTGTAAGTTACAGTTTGGGCACTCACCCTTTAAAAGGTTTACCATCACCGAATTAGGCCAAGAGGTCTCAAAATTGAGTGGCTAATACAGGGTAGAAAGTTTATCCCTCCACCTGAAAAGTCCAGAGACAGATGGTTCAGGATCACAGGGCGTCTCTGCCATCCTCCTTCCAACACTTTCATCGCTGGGTCCAAAACGCCAGCTCTAGTGCTCTCTACCACATCTCCATCTCAGGTAGGAAGGAGAAAGAAAGGAAAAGCAGGTGTTCCTCTCCCATTTCTTTTAAAAGTGTAATGTAGAAGTGGCACACGGCTTTGTGTTGCTGTCCGACAGCCAATAACCTGGCCACGAGAGCACAACTTGCTTCAAGGGAATCTGGAAATACAGTCCCCAGCTGGGAAGCAGAGTGCCAGCTATGACTCTGGAGTTTTAATATTGAAGGAAAAAGGAAAAAACATCTTGCTAGGCAACCCACAGTCTCTCCCACAGTGAACAGTTATTCCTCATTTATAGCCAGCTCCTCATCTCTGCCATTATTTTCAGTCTGTTACCAAGTCCAAGTCCAAGTGAAATAAACTGGAAAATGGGGATGACTCCACTCTCTGGTGCTGTCCAACTTGCACCCCAAGGAGCCCCGTGGTCCTCTGTAGAGACAAGAGCAAAGTGGGTTTCTCCCCATCCTCCAGCACTCTGATGGCTTCACCAATTTATAACAAGGCATATAAGTAGGAAGATGAGGAAATTCGTTTAAAAACTCCATAACCAGAAGTCTCTTTTGAGAACAAAATTTATGGTTATTTAACTGCTTTCAACCTTCTCACATTGCCTAGTAAATGCAAGAGGAGCAGAAACAGTTGCAGTAATAGTAGTAACTGTCACTGTAGATAAAGTTACCACCTCATTCATTAGCATAACTACTGTATGAAAAAGAAGATAGCAAGTGTTGGAGTACACCACAACTTTGGTGCATTGCTGACAAGAATGGGAAAAAGATAAACCCATTGTATGGTGGTTCCTCAGAAAATTAAAAATAGAATTACGACATGATATAGCAAACTCACTTCTGAGCAGACGCCCAAAATAGTTGAAAGTAGCTTCTTCAAGAGATATGTTTGCACCCAAGTTCATTGCACCATTATTCCCCACAGCTTGTCAATAAATAGACAAACAAAATTATATATATATATATATATATACAGATATATTCAGATATATATATACAGATATATTCAGATATATACATATATATACAGATATATTCAGATATATATATATCTGATAGGACATTTTTCAGCCTTAGAAAGGAAGGAAATTCTGATACATTCTGTAACATGGATAAACTTTGAGGACATTATGCTAAGTGAGACAAGTCAATCACCAAGGGACAAAGACAGATTCTACTCAGGTGAAGTACCTGGAGTTAACAAAGATCACGAAGACAGAAAGCAGAAGGACAATTTCCAGGGACCAGGTAGTGCATAAGATGTTACTGTTTAATGTGCACAGGGTCTCAATTCCACAAGATAGAGTCCAGGAGGTGGATGTTGGTGGTGGTTACACATCATGAATGTACTGGATACCACTAAACTAGTCAATTTTAATGGTTGAACGTGGCAGTCTGACCACACGATACAGCGTGCTCAGTAGGGCCCTCGTGGAGGCCTGTGATGGAGACATCACCTGAGTTCCAGCTCCCACCACGTTCACAACACCTTCATAGGACGTCTACAGGTGGGAAAGTGGGACTTTCCTTATGTCACACAGCTAGTGAGTGAAGAGACAAGGGTGAAGCCCAGGCAGTCTGGTCCCCATCCCCACGCGGATGCAGAGCTCCTACCAGCACCAACTGCAGATGCTGGGGGAGCATAAACCAGTGTGATTCGCATCCATCTTCTCATAGCATTTCTGTTCTTCCTCTACCTCAGGCCAAGTGCATGGGGAGTGCCCACAAGGGTCTGTCCAACTAGATTTGTTTTGTCTGATGAGTCATCTGTGTCTTGTGTCTGGTAAAAATGAAGTTGTTTTGTCTCCTTGTGGCCCGGACAGGTATTTAAGGTTATATCCAGAGATATCTTGAGCTCATCATCCATGTCTGACCATAAAAATAAAACCAAATGGCATAGTGCAGGTACAATCAGAAAGCTTGGGGCTGTGGAGGAGGAAGGTAGAAGAAGTCACGTGAGTGACAGGAAATGTCTTAGCCGTGCTATTTCAATATCGCCCCTTCTTCCGCCTGTCTGTTAGACACACACACATGCCCCTAAGATCCGCTGGAAATTGCCACCTCTGTACAGCTACATGCAGGCAGCTCCCTACACATTGGTACCTGTCAGCATGGCAAATCCTAGGGAAAACTGCACAGTGCTATATATGTTACCCTCACCTCTATTGTGGTCCCTTCTTTTCTAGTCGTGTGGTACCGTCAAGCTCTCTTCTTCATAGATTCCTCCTAAAAGCCCCTCTTTACCCCTCTGTCAATCCTCTGCTAGCTGAACTACTCACTCACTCAACAGTCACATATGGACTTGTTGTGATCAGCCAGGCCCTGGTGTGGGCTCCTAAGCTACATTAGTAAACCAAACAGACCAAACCCCTGCTGCCTAAGAGAAGTCAGGCAAGGCAGGAAATGAATGCAACACATTATAAATGAGTCAATGAATCAGTTTGTTAGAAGATCATTAACGTTATTTAAAAAGTGGGAAAGAGTTGAGCAAAGAAGACAGATCACTAATGCTCAGGGAAGAAAGAAAAAAATGTAGTTTGCAATATTGAATGGTGTGATCCAAAGAGGTCTCATCAAGGAGAAATTGGAACCAACACTTGGGGTTGATGAGAGAGTAAGCCGAGTGGATGGATAAGCCAGGGAAGAAGACCTGGGCCTGGGGAGAGCCAGGATAACCCCGGGCCACTGTGCCTGAGGGGACTGGGGAGCTGGGGAGGTCGTGAGCAGACAGCTGTGGGACACCTCCAGCAAGGTCACAGTGCCCACAGCCTCCAGGCCTTGGAAATCAATGTGAAGACTTTCGATGTTACTCTGAGTGAAACCGGGCATAGACCAAAGGTGAGTTCCATTACGCCTTGAATTTGATGACTACAGACAGCATACTTCTACTCTTTTAAGAAAATATAAAAATCTAAGCTATATCTTAATGGGGAGGACCAGTGATCTATCTAACTTAATCCTCCACAGCTAAAGACTTTCCAGCTTGTGGAGGGGCCACCTTTCCTAAGATCTCCCACGAGCCCGATGCCCTGGCCCAGTCCCTAACCTCCTTGCAACCATTAAAGACCTTTATAGACATGCACACAACCCCAACTTGAAGCTTTCTTTTAGCGAGCCAATGCGCTGCATGTCAATAATGTGAGCCTCCCGCCCTTCCAGGAGGTCCACCGGATCCTCCGTTTGTGGGAAGTCACTGCTGCCATGCCGGCCTTCCGTCCCCAAGGTCCCAATGCCTCTATGAAATGAAACTCAAACAAGCACAGTTTATTCCAGCAAAACTTGGAATGTTTAGGTGTCTAAGGCATTAACGATCTAGTTTAAAGCCACAAAATCATCTTTTCAGACCCCAATTTATAGTTAAGTGAAGTGATTTCATTGATTTCTTGTGTGTGAATGATTATTTAGCGATTTGTTAAGAAGGGCTAGGTGGAATAAAATTATTAAACAGTCAAAGGAAGGTATTTATATAAAGACTGAGAACATTTTATTCATTGACTTTATCTGCATGGGACAGTCTATTTGTTTAGAAAATTTGCTGAAAAGTTATCAGGCAAAGTGTGAGACCCCAAGAGGGTGCATGAGTCTCAAAAGAGAGTTGATAACATGAATCTGGTGAATTAGCGGGAGAGAAATGGGAAGGCAGAACAGAAGTACCCTCAAGAAAAGGAAGAAGCCAAGGAAGCCAGGTGATCTCCAGGGAGACGAGCACAGGGAGAGCGGGGACATTCTGCAACAAGATGACCAAGAACGGACTGAGGAGAGCCAGGGGCCAGCTCTTGATTCCGGAGTGGACCTCTATAAACCCTCAAGGAGAGAGCCAGCACATAGCATCCGGGCTTCCTTAAATTCTTTAAACTTCAAAAAATATCAGTTCCTGTGCATGTGGAAGGCACGATTCTCTCTGGCAAATACTAACAGTACCCTCCCTTAGGTCTGATCATACCCAAGTGGCTCCTGGTCGCTGTCCCCACCCACAGAAGGAGGCAACCGGTACCTGTGAGAACCCTGGGGTGCATGTGTTGATGTTGCTGAAGCAGCAAGAAAACCAATGTCTTAGAAAGGAAGGGGGACATGTTGACCGCAGTGTGGGGCAATGTTTTCCACCCCAGCACAGCTGCCATCTTGAAAACCGTGGTCTTTAGTGAAGCTGGGGTGAGGGGGGGCCACTGTACATCCCTGGCTTCTACCCAGTAAGAGCCTAGCAGAGCCTTCTCAGCCAAGACAGCTAAAAGCGTCCCCAGATTCTGCCCAGTGCCAGACACCCTCGTGGGGATCGGCAGTCGCAGGGTGGCTCTGCTGTCCACCTATAACTCTTAGCTCCTGCTCGACCTCCAAACCTATCCTAACCAAAACTGCACCTGTGCTGGCGTGCCTGTGCTCTTAAAACTGAAACTAGGTGGCAATCAGAAACTGAACAGAAATAAAAATAAGTTTCAGAATACTCATCAGACCCTCTCCATGCATAGCGCTTTTGCAGTGGCTTTTGCAAGTTTCACACTGATCGGAGACCATTTTATGAAAACTGGGGTCTGTCAGTGTGATGGAGAAACATAATCCATGCAAACAATTTCCTCACTGGCTCAAAGGAACTAGAAGGCCGAACCTTTTATTTCCTTGGTCAAAAGGTGAGCTGGTCCTTCCTCTCTTCTTTTAAGAGAAATAAAGCCCTAGGTTAAAAGCCCTCAATAATTAAGTCTTGTCTGGCTGCAGTGTAAAAATAGGCATTGCTCTGTCTGAACAGGAAAACAGCACTTCCCTGACAAGTCAAACGTTTCTGAGCTACAAAAGATGTTTACTTTTGTAAAGAAGACTTTTCCTCTAGTGTTTATTTGGGGACTGTGTAGGTGTCTGGGAGAGGTAAGCAGGTATATAAAGCTCAGAGCACTTTCTCAGAGACAGTGGCTGTCACAGCTTCCTACTCTTTGGGGAGAATACAGCTGATGTCCTACACAGCTTCCCTGTTCGAAAAGGGCTAGCTACCCTGAAATAGTGATGGTGGCCATAACTTCTGGACTTGTGGCACACTTTATATTTATGCATTTATCAACCACTCATTCCACAAAGAGCTCTTGAAGATCTATTGACTGTTGACTCTAGGAATCCATTGATGAACAAACAAAAAAGTCTCTGACCATGTGGAAATTTTTTACAAATAAAACATAGATAGATAAATAGATCTAGACATATGGGTATCTATACAGTAAAGGTTACCAATTAAATGAGAAAAGTTGAACAGGGCAGCATTGATAAATTCAGGATAGGGTCAGCTAGAAAATACTTTAGACTTCATGGCCCATCTTATCTCCCAGCTCTGCCACTGTGGTCCAAGAGCAGCCATGTTTAAGACATTAAAAAAAAAAAAAAAGACTACATCTGCATTCCAATAAAACTCAGTTTCCAGGCAGGAGGAGAGAACAAGGCCTCACCAAGAAGCAAGCCCCCACTGTGAACCAGCACCATGCGTGGGCTGCTGCCAGCAGGGGGACAGCCAGACCCCAGCACCTTCCGGCATGCAGGCTATCGAACAAGGAGAGCCAATTCCCCAGCCCCCTACTCCCATAAGTGACCAGCTGATCTGGAGAAACACAGGCTGCGATGATAGCTATTGAGGTGAAATGTAAATTGATGCTTGTGGTGTTTTGGTGTTTCACCGACCTTGCACATCTAGGGCTGGTGGTCTGATCGTCTGTTCAGAGGATAGTGGTACACAGTGTGGCATCTGGGGGGATCTCCTTCTGAGGGTGGTGGCCGTTGTTGATTTCCTATTGTCTTGTTTTGAAGTCCTGTATCATTTTCATTGTTTTGTTGGGTTGGGTTTTATTCTCTTTTGTTTTATTTGATTTTGTTACGTCTGATGGCATGAGCAACTATTTCAAAGATAGCAAGATATATTATGGTAGCCATTTTGGATTTACTTTTGCCTTGTTTTGAAGTCCTGTATTGCATTCATTGTTTTGTTCTGCTTGATTTTTACTATATCTAAAGGTATCTGCAGCTATTTTGAAGACAAGAGGCATTACTATTGTTGATTTCATAATGTTTTGACGTCCTGTATCACCTACACTGGTTTGTTCTGATTGGTTTTATTCTGTTTTATTTTCCTTGGTTTTATCCTCTTTAAAATAAAAACAAGTAAATAAAAAACCTTAGTTTCCAAAAACAGGTGCTGAGAAGTCAACTTGCTAACCCCTGAGATGAGGGAAAAAGAATCACAAGTTCAAGGGAATTGCACCAATTTTAAATAGGGTTATCAAGGTGCACCTTAATGAGAAAACAATATTCAATCAAAAACTAGAAGCAGGTGAACAAGTCAGACTTAAGGTCCTACACAGAAAGCACATTCCAGACAGAGCAAGCAGCTAGTGTGAGGGTCCTGTGGCAGTGACATGTTTGGAGGGCTTGAGAGCTCAGCAAGGAGCCCCGTTGGGCAGAGGCAGAATGAATAAATCATCCTTCTGTAACCATTTCTGCTAGGCTCTCCAACTGGCTTTCCTCTTTGCATCTTTTTTCCTCTTTTCTGTTAAATTAAATGTTACTATGACGAACAGTGACTCAGAACAGACTTTGTCCTGACGTGGGGAAAGTAGGAGGAGATGATATAGGTTTTGTTTTATCTGCATTCCAGCCTTAGTCCAACTCACTGCCAGGAGCAGAGGTGACAGAGAGCAGGAAGGCGTGACCCTGGCCAGCGTGCCCTCACGGACACACATCTCAGAGAACAACCCTTGGGGTAGGGGGACCGGGGGACGGGGATGTAAAGAGGATGTAGCTGGATACACACCAGCTCCTCACCGTGAATGGGGTCATTGCGTTCTGCAAACACGTACTAATAAGAATTTTTAAAAACAAATACGATTGGTTCTAAAAAGCAGCTATAAAACACTGCTTCCTTACGCACGTGGCCTGTTTATTCAGGGGACCCTCTTGACAAGACCACCAAACGTGACGCTCCCCAGGACCAGAAGGCAGGAGGCAGGAATGCTATTCCTGAGCAGCCACAAACCCATCCTCCACGAAGAGCTCTGCGTCCCATGTGACGGGGAGGAAGGGCACCACGAGGCTCCACCCAGCATCACAGAAAGGCCCGGCCAGAAGGGGACATGGCGAGCTGCAAAGGACGGCCGTGGGCGTGCGCAGGCCTTGGTGGCTGGAGCAGTGTATGGAACTGGTCCCATTCCATTCCAGGTAGAGTCTGCTCGTGCTGCAACTGAAAATAACAAAAGTTTTTATTTATACCCCACCCTGTTCCACAAATGTGCTCCTCGTGAAGGGGTGACTGAGCAGAACATATCAGCAAGTGCAAGGATACACAAGACCCACAGTCCCGCTGCCCCCTGGCCTGCCCCCTCCCTTCCCCCACCGCCAGCTCACCTGCAGCTCTTCTCCCAGTTGGCAGAATGCATGGTGGCCCCTTCCCTCCCCACAGCGGGACCCCTGGGGTCACAGATGTCCCTTACCCATTAGGTAGTACAGCTATGGGCAGGCCCCCTGCTACTCTCAGAGCAAGTCCCTGCCCTTCACGTCTCTTCTGGTTGTACCTGTCACCAACACATCCAACTGAGTGATAAATAAGCATCTGTCTACTCCACTATCCGGGAACTCCAGGATAGAAACCCCTCTTTGTCCCCTGCCCTGTCCCCAGCACTCAGCAGCGCCCAGTAGAGACAGACATGCCATGCATGCTGGTAGAAAAAATGAAGTCCCCTCAGGGAAAGGAACGAGCTCTGCATTTTAAGTAAAATTCCTCCCCTGGGTCCTCAGGAAGGGAGTATTTTATGAAATGGCAGACAACATTCTTCTGTGGATACAGTAATGCCCTTTAAAGAGCTATTTTTAAGGTGTCCCCTCAACACAGGGACCGAGAGAGGCCAAGTCACAACTGAATATAAATCATTCCAAAGGCGCCACGTCCAGAGAACCCAACAATGTGATTTTCTCAAGGTTCTGGTGTCATGCAAAGGTAAAATAATAATAATAATAACAATAATAATAATAATAATAATAATAATGGCAGTGTAATTGAAGAACAAAGACTGAACATGTTTCAGACTTCGCCATGAGGATTTGTTCCAGGAAGGAGAGTTCTATTCTCTGTGATGCAGAAAGAGAAAACTCACATTCATTCTTTGACAACCAGCTGGAGAGAGTACGAGGGCCTGCTGACTCCTCCCTGGACGGCGCTTCCTCCACCCAGGGGGAGGTGGGCTCAGCCAGGGCGCGCCCGGTTAAGATCACCCAGCTCACACTCCCCTCTGGTGGCCACTTGCGAGCACACCGCCTGGACATGCAGGGCGAAGGAAGAAGCAGGTTCCTTCTTGCAGGTCAAGTAATCTAGGGATTACACTTTCTTTAGTCCTTCTAGAATTTTAACTTTAAAAAACCGGTACATGTGCAATGGCATGTGAAAACAAAGGTCTGTGGGCTTTGTATGACATTTTCATTGGTCAATGCTTTTAAAATGCTTAGCGTTTGAGACGAAGCGAGAAGCCTGGTGGTTCTTAGCTCATTGTGTGTCCTTCTCTGTATTTGCCTTCCCTCCGTCTGGCCCTCGTCAAGTGACATAGTGACAGGAGAGCCGGAGCTTTGGGGGAAGCATGGGTAGGAATGATCTGGGGATGGAGCAGTCAGCAAAGTTGAAAATACTCATGGTACAAATATTTATTAAGTACATGCCACTGTGGAGAATCCAGATTATAGAAGAAATGATTCCTGCGAGAAGGTGTGACCTACTAGGGAATAGGGGGCCTTACACAATAAACAAGGGTACACCATGAAAAGTAAAAAGTGCCAAAGGAAAAAACTAAGATGCTCTTCCCCTGTGACGCAGGACAAAAACCAGAGATGAAAAGTGAGGGAGACATCTGCTGGGCTGCTCCCTCTAAGCCAGGATCAACATGGCTGTGGCACCAACTCTGACCCAGGTGTCCCCAGCTCTTCATCACCAATCATAAGCTGGTAGAGTCTAGAGAAAGACTCACTTTCCACCAGACGCGGCGAAGGGGGCTCCTGGGGAAGGAAGCATCTGGGTGGACCCTAGAAAGATTGGGGGATTTAAGCATGAAGGGTTCAGGCAGAAGAAACACTGGGCAATGTTTAAACATTTTACTTCACACTCAGTAAAAGCACAGAGGCAGAAAACTGCAAAGCAAAAGAGAAGAGAAAAAGACTTTCAGATAAGGAAAGGACCGATGTTACACAAAGCAGCAGGCAGTGTTGCACGCCCCGCTCCCGGGAGCAGCAGTGACCTGGTACACAGGGGGAGCTACACAAACATTTAACCAGGAAAACAAGGCGATAGGAGAGGGTGAAACCAGTGCGTAGGGTGAGTCGAGTTTGGGGTGAAGGAGGATCTGGAACTGTGGCCGAAAACGGGTATGCAGAGGCCCAACCCAGCACCCAAACCTGTCGTATTTGACCCAAACACAATCGATAAATATTTAATCATCACATAAAGATTTAGATTCCATCTTCTCTTCAGCACAGTAGAACCCTCTGGAAGCAGCAGACAGAATGCCCAGGGATAATAAGAGTACATGGGTGGACCACGCACTGCCCAGTCCCCGAGCCCCAAGCTCCCACCTGACGCAGAGACCAAGTGTCGGCTGCCAGTGATCACAGCCCACTCGGGCAACCTCCCTGGTCCCCGAGGGCAGTGGCACTGGGAGTGGGAATCCCCAGCAAGGAAAGCAGCCAGGAGCGAGTGACTGGGCTGTCACAAGGAGCACCATTGTGGAAATAAAGAAGGGAATACACAAGAGAAGTTTGTTCTGCTTTTTTGCCAAATCTGCACGATCTTTAGCTTGGACAGCTAGTGTTACTACGATGGGAGGAAATTGTGATCATGAGCATTTCAGCTGTATTTCCTGAGAACAACAACTGTGATATCTTGAAAAAGTTACTCTCCCTGGTCCCTTCCTAACTGTTCCTGGGGGAATGGATGCTATCAGAAGCAGAGTCCCCAGGAAAACGTGGGTGACTCAGTGGCTCCCAGTGATTGCTCCCAGTTGGTGACGCCACAGCAGACTGTGGGCGCAAAGCATGAGACGTGTTTCAATCAGGCGGTGAAGCGCACCGGGCAAGGGGGGAGCACTGGCCAGCGGAAGGGACAGCTGGAATCTGACTGTTTCATACATAAAATACAGATAGAGATGTAGTGCTTATACAGGTATACAGTGTATCTGTGGATTTTTAATTTTATGGGGGGAAACATGTTCAAAAGGTCCTTAGGGGAATGATAATGAAATTTTCGAAAAATTGGAAACTAAATGACTGTGCTATTAAATGTATTAGTTATTGAAAAAGAGAAGTTAATACTCATATGATTAGATCAATTTTACATGTCTACATCTGTTAATCTAAACAACCCTTTTGAAAGTAACAATATGCAATATCTCAACCATTGTCAAAATCCTATCATCTTGTTTTGTAAACCTATAATGTTATTGTATTGGATTTGTTGTTGTTTGTTTATCTCTTTTGCCTTTTGTCTTTCTTTTTCTGTCCTTTTTCTCTTAAATAAAAAAAAGAAAAAAAGAAAAATTGGAAAGTAGCAAGGATGGGAAGCGTGTGACTCATTCACTTTGTCTCTTTTCGAGTTGTCAATCAATTAATGCCATTGGAGCACCACACAGCCTTAATGTGGCTCTCCTGATACTGCAGGAGACCAAGCCAGGCCACACAAACTCTGTATTGCTCCTTCACCAATGAAAAATCAACAACAATTAAAAAAAGAAAAAGAAAAATCAACAAAAAGATGGAAACTCTTGTTTTAAGTAGAAATATCCAAAGTAGGATCACTTCATTACATAAGCAGCCATTCTTAGTCTACAATGTCTCACTCTGGAAACTCAACGCTACAGCCAGAAAACGTCAGTGTAGGAAGAGGATAGTTTTTTGCTAATAAGAACAAAGCGACCTCACCCAAGAGAAGGCCTGAGCATAAACTTCCATCTTGATGAATAAGACACACTGCTAGTCAAATGCACTGAAACATAACGGAGGCCAGCTGCTTCTCCCTTGGGTAGGAGATCCAGACGCCAAGTGCTCTGGGAAGTAGGACACCATGTCTACCCCCAGGTGAGGTCAGAACAAAGGAGTGGCTGCATAGCTCACGCTGTTGGTGCACAGCCAGCCCTGATTCCCATGCGATGAGGGCTCTGTCCAAGAAAAGACGAGGGCTCAGGACTCCAGAGACTGCTGTGAACAGCTGTGGCGGTTGCAAAGCTGGGCCAAGAGGACCCATTGCATCCCTCTGCCTGAAAACTGTCACCCTTCACAGAGGGCGGTGGCAGTCCACGTGAAAAGAGGACGCATTCAGCATCCTTCCAGAAGGCTCGGCAAAGCAGGCACCAGCCGAGTTTGTCCTCCTGACTGGTGGCCATCATCATCATTAATTTTTTTTTTATTTTAAAGATAGTAAAATCCAACAAAACATAACAGAACAAAGTCAGTCAAAACAAAACAGTAGAACTGGTACGGAACTTCAAAGTAAGATACTAGGAAAACAATAACTACTATAGTATATCTTGTTATCTTCACAATAGTTTACCATTCCATCAGGTATAGTAAAATCAAACCAAAAACAAAACAGAATAAAACCAATAAAAACAGAATATGAAATAAAACAAAAAAGGAAAAAATTAATCAGAATAAAGCAAAACAGTGAGAACAATATTGGGCCTCAAAGACAAGACAGGAGAGAATCCCCCATATTTGCTACATTGCCTACTGTCATCTTCCAAAGAGATGCTCAGACTGCCAGCCCCAGGCCTGCAAAATCAACCAAATAATACAAGCATTTAGTTGCTTCATGTACCTTAGTTGCTGTCAACTTAGCTGGTCCTCCGAACCAGCAGGTTGCTTACACGGGGTGGAGGTAGGGGTCCTTGATTCTTAGTCTGCATACTGGCCGGTAGGCTTACAGGAGGCACATATCTTTCTCTTCCTGAAGTCCATGCCAATCACACACCACTCACCAGGAGGGCAGGCTAGTTGTCTTCTGGTTGGAGCCTCCCTGGCCAACATGGCAGGTTCTCAGGAGGCACATCTTTCTCTTCCTAAAGTCCGCGCCAGTCACACGCCACTCACCAGGAAGGCAGGCTAGTTGTCTTCTGGTTCAAACCTCCATGACCCAATGTGGCGGGTTCTCAGGAGGCACATCTTTCTCTTCCTCTCATCATCATTATTTATGGAGCCCAAGTGCAACCATCAGAGCTGGGACTTGAACTCCTTTCTGCCTGGCTCAGCAGTTCTCACTCTGCTTCCTCTGGGGGACAATGATTTGCACATACATTCCACCTTCAGAGAATCATTTTGCTAGTGAGGTAGAACTTATTCTTAGCAGAGTTCAATGGCACCAGCAATTAGCAAGGCCCCATCAGGCCTTCCTGATGTTGTTTGATGGTCAGCGACAGAGGCAGTCAGGAAGGACTGAAGAGACAAGAAAGATGCAGGTGATGAACTTCGGCTCCAAACGTCCTGAAACACGTGCCTGGGTGTAACTCTTTGAACCGGGACTTAGACGCACTTGCCTTGTAGCTCAGCAGTCTGCCTGGATGACCAGATGCCACCAGACTGGGTACTTCTCGATTCTTTCAACAGTGATTGAAACTTCTCAGAGGACAAAAAACTCAAACGACAAAGCCCCAAGATTTCTTGCTATGGTGATGAAGGACTCCAGGAAGACGGGAAGGGAATAGAAGACCTAAGACAAAGGCACTCACCCGGAGATGCGAAACACTGTCACGGATATGCCACATAAACAACTGTGGGCATCGGTCAAACTAGAGCCAGAGCAATTCCACAAGGGAAGAATCAGTGTTCGGATGTCCTGTTTCCTTCTCCACATCAATACAACTTTGTCTCTTTGATTTTCAACTTTATATCTGTAAAACTCAGCCCTCCACTTTAAAGTTACACTCAATCATTGTTTTCTGGACAAACCCAGATATTTCTCATGTGTCCACGGAGTCCCAGTTATCCCATGATGTCACCCGTTCCACACTCTCTCACTGGGCCCTGTGGGGGATCCCCTGCCTGGGAAGATCCACGCGGCCAGCTGTTCTCTGAGGCCCACAGTTCAGCCACATCCCACCAGGCATTGCGCCTCCAGCTCAGCTCCACTGTTTGCCAGACACCATCATCTCTCATGGGCACCAGGTGCTACCAGGGACTGCCCCTACTGAGCTCTGCTGCCAGACAACACCTCTACCACCGGCACCCAGTGTGTCCCCATCACCATCGTGGTCCACGCCAAAGCATGGCTGAGGACCCCAAGTGACTCTGCGTCCTCGGGAATCCTCCATAGCCTGCACTGCTTTTTGTTCCACTAAGTCACACCAGTACAAAAGCAGGGCTGCGGAAGCCCCAGCGTTTGCAAGAGATTCAGTGAAATTTGCTTGTTCTGTTTAAAACTGTCTCCCTCTGTCAATGAGTCCATGGATAGTTGGACTGGGGTCAAATCTAAGAGAAATAAATGATTCCACCATCCAGCAACACTTGCTGCACTAATCTTGTCTGTCTCACTTCCTGCTCACTTAGACTGAATCTTTCCCAAGAGGTCCTTGGCTCCTCTTCATGGAACCATCCCACTCACCCTTCAGGTCAGGCCAGCTCCCTGCAGCAGAGCAAGAAACTAGCTAGACTCAAGCCAGAGCTGAAGGACAGGTCAGAACCCAACTGCAGATAAAAATCACATCTGGGCTTTTGCCGGTGGCAACACTGAAGAGTAAAATCCAAACTAGCACCATTTTCTTTTACAAAGTTGGACTTTAGAATTATTTCATTACCCATCTGCTAGGAAGCTGCAGGAAAGATCAAAGTTAAACTTAGGCCAGGGCTTCGCCCTTGAGCTGGGAGTGAACTCCATTGACCTTTGTTTCTCCAGGACTGGCTTTTGTCTACACTCCATGCAGAAGATAGAGTTTACTTGCAAAGCACTTTGGTGAAAATTGTAAGAAAAATGCTTTGGTAATTGTCCCATCAAAGAATATGTGTCATTTTAAAACAATTATTAATATTTTTAATGGTTTTTAATTCATTCTTAAATTTGTCACACTTACTGTTCTTGAAGACCAAACCACAAATACATTACCAGAGACGGTTTTGTATTGTGCTGTAGACCTAATTTGACAACAAAATTCAAAACTTATAGCCAACAACTTTATCTGAACTTTAAGTCAAAATGTGTAATAAGTTAGAAATTCTGTTGTTTTTACCCTCAGTGTGAATTAGCATGGTAATAATTTATAAAAGGCAAATATGATTGAATAACTGTGTGAAAAGCTTTAAAGTGGTGTGTTACATATAGTCCTCAGATACAGCTCATGAGCACAAGTCCAAGTCTTGTGGCCCTGTGCTTTACGTCTGATGCCACCAGAAATGTCATGAATGCTGTATTAACACCCTTTTTGGGTGATGTGATCCCTGAGGATTATACCACAAACGCAGCCTTTACATTGTAACTTTGTGTCTTACTCATTTCACTTGCAGTTGGGGATAAATTTGACTTTTTTTTGGTCTAAGTAGTCATTATTCATCTTAACTTATGGTTGGTTATATAATTACCTACTATACATTGACCTGTGCAATAAAATAGAATTGTGTACATATAGTTGATTTTGGAAATCTGAAATTCCCAAGCTCAGTTACAGTATTAGTGTTCAGTATAAGGTTGTGCAAACCTGTAAGAGAATAATGAGTACTGGACAGAATATGTGAAATGGGATCTAGAGGGCTTACTGTGCGGAAGCCTGGCCTGTTGGACTATACTGGTGCTGTCTAGAGGAAGTACTACACATGAGGGCTGTGCAATCGTAAGAGGAAGGCTAGGAAGGAGGTGATGCTGGGAGAAAGGGTAAGCACTCTGACTTGTTTTCCTTTATATTGCAATACTTGTTTTCTCATGTACAAAGAAATGCATATCTAAGACTTGAAAAAAATTAAACTTAGTACTGTAAGAGTCTGTAAGGTCTAAATCTTCTGCTTTATGTATTATCTTTATAAAGCTCTTTTTCTGAAATTTTTACATTATGGACCATTACAAATTCCACTACAAATCATTGATTCCTCATTCCCTTTGGTCAACCAAAATTTTAGCATTAAATCTGCACCCTGTGGGGTATGGGTTAAATTATGTCCCTCACACAGGTATGCTCAAATCTCAGCCCCTGGCACCTGCAGATGTGGTCTTGTTTGGAAATAGTCTTCGCAGTATACTCATAAGGTCTTACTAGATTGACCCTACATCCAATGGGCCCTACATCCAATGACTGGTGTCCTTATAAAAAATGAGGAGGATGTGCTATATGAAGGAGAAAATGCTACACAAAGACAGAAATAGAGATTGGCCTGATTCTGCTACAAACTAAAGAGTGTCAAAGACTGTCAGGAGACCTCAGAAGTTAGGAAGAGCTCCAGGAGAGGGTGGGGCCTTTCCTATACCTTGTCTTTTGAATTTTAGCCTCCAGAATTTAGAAAAACAAATTTCTTAGGTTTTTTTAAGCCGTCTATTTTGGAAACCAATACAGATTTTGGCTCTGAGAGTGGGATATACTATTATAATAAATTCTGAAAAAAATGTCAAAGCGACTTTAGAATGGGGTGACAATAATAGCTGGAAAAAAGTTTAAACATTTAATAGAAGAAAACAAAAGCTGCCTTGAAGAGATTGCCAGTAGAAATATGAACTTTAAAGGAGATTCTGGTAAGATCTCAACAAGAAGTGACAAGAACTACGGTGTTATCGTGATCAGATGTTGATAGAATATAAATATTAGAAGGGTTCCTGGAGAAGACCAGAAGATAGAGATAGCATGTTCTTCGACCCCACAGGGAAGGTAAACAATGTCAGGGACTTGGCTGAATTACAGCCTGCTGTTTAGTGAAAGCAGAACTTATAAGTGATGAACCTCGGTATTTGGCTGAGGTTTCTTTTTCTTGTATCTCTTTTTTCCTTCGTTTTGTTTTGTTTATTTAATTTGAGGAGACTTTTGAAACAAAATGTGGAAGGTGTAGCCTGATTTTCCTTTGCTGTTTATAGTAAGAAATGACAGGAAACACATAAGTGGAGCTAGAAACTATTAAGTAAAAAGGAATGACCACACTGGGTTTTGAAAATTCCCAGAAAGCATGCTATGTATTGTGAGAGACCCGCTCTAGGGAGAAGGCCAGCCAGTGGCAGGACAGCCTCTTGTGAGTGGATGAGGGGCCCAAGCAATCTTCTACAAAGAAGCAGAAACATTCCTCAGGGCTCTGCCTTTCAGACAGTGCTGGTGGGGTCCTCTGGTCAGCTGGCTTGGCCCCGTAGAGTGCATCTGAGAGCAGCAGGAATGCTGGAAGGGACAGAGATGAGACAAAAAGGCCTTCAGATGTCCCAGATTCTTTTCTGGCTGCAACCATGTCGCACCGTTTGAGAGAAGGGAGGAATGATTTCTGTCGTGGCCTAGAGATGTATTGCACCAAAATCCATCTGTTGAGTATCTCAGACTGTGACTGTATTTGGAGACAGGGCTCGCAGGACTCAAGTTAACATGAAGTCCTGTCAGTGTGACGTCATCCAGTGTGGCTGGTGACCTGAGAGGAAGAGGAGACTAGGACAGAGGCACCGAGGACCCAGCCCACATGAAGACCCAAGGAGGGCCAGACAGCCGCACCCCAAGGAGAGCGGCTTCCAAGGAAACCAGCTCTCCCACCACCTTGATCCCAGAGCTCCAGGATTAAAAAAATAAATACATTTCTGCTACTTCAGCCACCCAGTGTGTGGCATTCTGCTGTGGCAGCTCTAGCAAAGTAACACAACTGCAAGCACAGTTCAAAGACTAGGTCAAGTGCTGAGAGTGGAACCTCTGTAGACCAGATCAGAAAGATCTCAGCTCTGAGACACAAACACTGATTACCAGGCTGAGATGCAATAGAATTTGTTCTACTGTGCTTGAATTTGCTTGGAACGAGTAACCCTTTATTCCTTCCATTTTCTTCCTTTCAGAAAGAAAATATTTCACCTATGCCATTGTATTTTAGGAGCAGATCATTTGTCTTCTAGTTTTACAGATGGAAAGAAATTTTCCCCAGGATAAATCTTCCACGTACCTAATTTAAATTATTTATATGATGCTATCTGGAACTCTTTGAGTTAATAATATTTAGATGAGATTTGGGACTTAGAAGTGAAGCCAAATTAGAACATTTGGAATCAGTTAAGAATATAGAGATAACAAGAATGCATTGTGGGAGCCAGGGTTAAAGCTAGGTGGCACAAGCACCTTCTTGATAAGCACAAGTTCCCGAGTTTGATCCCTGGCACACCCCAAAAAAAAGAATATATTGCACATCTTGGGAAGAAATGAATTTTGGTGGCCAGATAATGGAAAGTCATTGAATTGTGGCCTTCAAAAAGATATGTTCAAGTTTCGGCCTGTGGTCTTGTGAAGGTGACTTATTGGAAAATGGGTCTTTCCAGATATAATTTTGTTGAGGTCATAATAGATAACAGTGGACTCAAAATCCAATGGTGGGTGTTATTACAAGAATAGAAAAGCACACACAAAGGTCAAGAGAAGCCCCACAAAAGGAGAAGGTCATGGGAGGACAGAAGCAGAGATGGGTGGGATCCAGCCACAAGCCAGGGAGCACTAAGGATTTATGGGAGCCACCAGAAGTCAGGGAGATACAAGCAGTCTTTCTGAAAACATCTGGAAGGAGTACATGCCTGGTGACACTTTGACTTTAGACTTCAGTCTTTAGAGCTTCAAGAAAATAAATTTCTGTTGTTTTAATCACCTCAGTTCGTGGCAATTTGTTATGTTAGTCTTAGGAAACTGAAGCACACCTCTTAAAACTCTATAGCTCCATAGGATTGGTATTGCTCTAAGCTAGTATAACCTCTTTATTACTTTTAAGTTTTTCATTCACAAACAACTTCATACATTTTTATTGTGTAAAGATTATGTAGAGTAATGCACTTCTCAGTGATGCGGACACAGTCTTGGAAGTGTGTCCTGTGAGCCCACCATTGCACAGAGAGAGGAGGGACTCAGACAAACTGCAGTGGGCGCAACACCACGAAACAACACGACCTTTGGGACTACCATTGTATGCGTGGGCCATCGTGGACCTGAGTGTCACTGTGCAGGCATGACCGCATGTGTGTATTAGGGAAGGGCTAGATCTAGCTACTTACAGCTTTACCATCCATCATTAACATTTTTGTAGTGAGAACACATATAGCTACTGCATTTATATTTTGTGAGAATACAGTATACCCTTATCAACAATAACAACCTTGTTGTACACAGACACCTTGACATTCATCCTTCTGATCCAAGTATAACCACATATCCTTTGACAAAAAACTCTTCTTCCCCTCAACTGCTCCAGCTTTGTGTGATCACCATTATACTTTCTACTTTTATGAGATCAACTTTTTTAAAGTGTATGTAAGTGAGACCTTGTGGAATTTGTTCTTCTGTTTGGCTTATTATAATCACT
>RJWM01029013.1:0-24929 GCA_004363535.1 Dasyprocta punctata | reverse complement strand
CTTAATTATATCCCCTTAAAAAGCTCCAAGCTCTCTTGTGATTTGGACCGATCAACACAACTCAAAGTTCGATTCAAGGTTCTTTGCTTTATGCAAAATTCAGCTCTGAGACCTGGAGTGGAGATGGCAGCCGGGTTTCCTTCTGGCAGGAGTGACCATTTCTGCTGTTGCGGGATGGAGTTCCTGCTGCAAATTTTTTTCTCATTAACCTGATACAAATTGTCAGCATTATTATCTTTTTCAGTTCAGTGATCCTCTGTTATGGCTTTGAGTTTTCAAATAATTTCATGTAATTTTTTTCAGCAGTTCTAACTCCTTTATTATATATGCACTTATTTTCTCCTGAAAAATATGTGTATGGTGGTTGAGATTAGACATGGAACCAATAATGAGACTTTTTTTCCTTAAACAACTGATGTGGAAGTGATTTTTAAAGGGCTTGGAAAACAAGTGCTCCCCTCAGAATGCCCTTTCTGGGATCTCTGTAAGTCCTGCAGAAGATGCCAAAAAGAGTGAGGGCTCTCTGTACCGCATCTTCAGCAAAGAATATTTAAAGGCACAGAAGTGAGTGAAATTGCCTTGGTGATGGTGAAGCCAAGGAAGAGAGACGGGCCCAAGATTCGGCCATGGGCCGGTGAGCGGAAGCACCTGAAGGATCGTGAGAGGCAGAACCTTGCGTAGGGGAGACGCAGAGCATGTCCCGGAGAGCCCGGACGGGGAGGAGGTGAGAGCCGTCCTCTGCTGGTCCCTGCAGCAGGAGACCAGGACGTAAGCGGCAAAGGTATCACTGGCCTCTGGTAAATGTATCGGTAATGATAAGACTGCAGATCTAACTGTACCAGAATGCGCTTTGCGCTGTTAATAAGAAATCAGAGAGCAAGGTTAGACATTCTACACTAACTGACTGATAGGGTGGTCTGTTTAGAGAAACAGCCCATGTCATTCCCCTGCTCTCACACTAGGATAACTACTCGGTGAGCCGATCAAGCGAAGCCATGGAGGTTTCTGCCTGCCTGCAAGCAAGTGGTCAGCTCTGCAGCACACAAGCCTGGTGCCCTCTGGTCCAGTTCAGTCTTGAAGTGTTGCCCCAGTGCCATGCCACCTTGCCTTGGTGCCAGCTGATTATAGACTGAAACCTCCACAAACTGTGAGCTAAATAAACTTTTCCTTCTCTAATTTTTGGTGTCAGATATTTTGTCCCAGCAAAGAGAAAAAAGTAGCCAAGACAGTAACCAAGTACCAGTGGAGTGGGGTCGTTACTGTGACTATACCTGACCATGTGGTTCAAAAGCCTTTGTAAATAACTTGTGGGAAGAGTTTGGAAAGGTTCAGAGATGTTGCCTGAAAGCGTAGCCCTGGAATGGCTCAGGCTGTTCTGTATGTAAGATTCTGGTCAGAGCTCAGAAGGCCACAAAACCAGTAAAGACCAGGCTCAGGAGAATTCTGCTGGAAAGAAGGACTGCGCTGGTTGTTGGACTCCAGATAATGTGTGTTATGACTTGTCAAAAAATTTGTCTGCATTTTACTCTTGTCCAGAGACTTTGCCTGAGACTAATATTAAGGATGGTGGACTAATTAATCTGGCAGAAGAAATTTCAAGGCAATTGAATGTTGAGGCAGTGGCATGGCTATTACTGGGAGCTTTTAGTCAGATTTATGCTGTGAATCAAGAGCAAAGAGCCCAACAGGATGACTAAAATGGGAGTTTGGCCAGAAAGGAACCTCTAATAAAGCTGTGAACTGCAAAGATAGAGCTGGGAAAATCTTGATTGTGGAAGAAGGAACAGGAGAATAGAAAGATGGCCTGAAGGTATCACAAAAAGCAGCAAGTCTATAACCTTTACAACCTCAAAACTGCAAAAGTGATAGTCTTTGCTTTGAGGTGAAAGCTTCAGAGCACCATGTTCCAGAATGATGGCAGCATAAGAAATTTGTTCCTCACAATCAGGTTCAGAGTGTCCAGTGATCCAGGCACTCAATCCCTACAGCCAAGAGAGAGGAGAGCCCAGCTACTGCTCCAGCTGGCAGCAAACTTCAGCATCACCCATGTGGTGCTGGTTTTAGACGCATACAAAACACAAGAGTACTGAGGTCAAAAAGGCTTTCACTCCAATTTCAGAATGTCTGTGAGACCAGGCAGTGTGCCCCTGAGAGGGCAGTATGCGAAGCCGTGAGTGTGAAACCAAAGGTGCAGTGGAGAACCCAGAAGTTTGGAAAAGCCAGGAACACGGATCACCTAAGGAACGCTGCAAGGAGGGAGCAAAGCAGATAGAAGACAGAAGCTGTGGGAGCCTCAACCACCAGAGTGCTGTAGGCGTGGAACCGCAGAAGCCCTTCGGAGTTCACAGTTTGCCATAGATTGCTTCAGATACCAACACACAACTCCAGGACTTAATGTTTGCCCTGGTGGATTTTGGACTTGATTTTGTCCCAATCCTTTGTATCCTCCTGTTTGTCATTTTTGGAGTGGGAATGTTTATTTTGTGCCATTGCACGTTGGAAGTGTTTAACTTTGTTTTAATCTGTACAGGGACTTGCAGCTAAGGTTTGCCTTACATTTTGGAGGAGACTTGGGACTTTCTGAAACTATTAGGATTTTGGCAACTCTTGCAGATGAACTAAATGCCTTTTACATAAAGGGACATGCAGAGTCTTTGGGAGGCCAAGGACAGAATGTTACGATTCTAATGTAAGCTAATGTAGGTAGACTTAATACTGGTTCTTAAAGCTTGTTAAACCTGTGTTATAATATTCAAGTTGCGAGATGTTAAGAAAAAGCATATCTTTGTACCTGGAGGCTGGTTTAAAGAAATATGTCTGGTTGCTACGTTGACAAGGGGTGGATTGTTATGGTTGATACATTGTGTCAACTTGAGAGATTTAGAAGTTTAACTAAGAGACTCAGCAGGGAGCCAGGGTCCTTACTTTGTAAATATCCTCATCCTGTGCAAGAGGAGTGTACAGAGATGTTTTAAGTGCTACACCCACTCTGGTGGGGAGTGTACAATATAAGGGAGGAAAAAAAAAGAGGCTTGCTCTGCCCTGTTTTGCTCTGACTGCTTTTGTGGTTTTTCTGCCTTGAAGTGTTGCCCCTGTGCCACACCACCTTGCCTTGGAGTTAGCTGATTATGAACTGAAACCTCCACAAACCGTGAGCTAAATAAACCTTTTCTTCCTTCATTTTGAGTGTCGGGTATTTTGTCCCAGCAACAAGAGAAAAGTAACTGAGACAGTGGCAAATCAGAGTAAGAGATATGGTGGGCTGAGCCAGTGGGAAGACTCTTCCAGATGAGGAGCTGACCCTCAAGGAACAAGGAGGAGGTTCTTGTGTGGGAGATGGCGTCACACACCCCAAGGAAGCAGCCCAACTTTATCTCTCGATGAAGATGAAATGACAAATTCTGTAGCCCACTCACTGTTACAGTTTCAATGCACAGTTTTGTAGACAGTAGTTTGAGTAAACTGTAACTTGGGACACAGAATAAGGTCATCTTACATAAATTTCTCATTCATTCAATGTAACATTTCCTGTTTGAAGTGTGATACATGATGAAACTAAGGAAGACGGGGTGGGCACTGGTGGGAGGGCCTTTGGAGACAGTGATAGATAGAAGAAACCATCTCTTGATAACCACACACTTTACCAATGAGCTTTTGAGCTCTCTGCCAAATTTTAGTCTTAAGTCATGATTCACAGATTCAATCGTGCATTTATAAAAGTGGGGAGACAGCTTGATGAACTAGAACTAGGATGTTACTTATGGAATGGCCCAGTATAAGAGACAAAGCCACCTGGCAATCAGGAAGTCCTCAAGCTAAAGACATTAGTTTGAATGTGTTTGTTATGAAGAAAACAATTACATAGTAAAATAAAAATACAAAAACAAGACAAAACAAGTCCTTGCTATAGGTCTTCTAAATTACATTTTATTTATTTAACTGTTCTTTCCTCTGGTTTTGCTGGAGAAAGTTGCCCCTTAAATTTTTATACCCTGCACATATTAAGGGGATATTCTGAAAAGTTTTAGCCAATGTTTTCCAAATCCTTTTCCAAGAAATAATGTCAGATTTACTGCCTCAAAGTCTACTTAGAAGTTTGGGGGTGGGGGAAATGAAGATTCTGGGGTCATCTCCCTGAAAGTATCATTTATATGTTTTAACATGAGAATCTCTATTTAGAAACGAATTTTCTCAACAGATTAACATAGGCAGCCAGACTGGAGAATCTCAAGTTGGCAGTATCTGATAGTACCATGAGTAATTTTGCTGTATTTTCTTAATAAAACATATCAAACTTGAAAAAGTAGTGTGCAGTTAGGATGGAGTATCAGCCTGATTGGCTTTGGGATCTGCCCCAGGAATCACGGGGCAGCCCGCTGGGTGTGTCTGGGCGGGCGTGGACACGTGGCCGGGGTCTGTGTCCAGCTCCTCCTGCCTCCCCGTGCCAGGCTCCCCGCTCTGCTCGTGATCTCTGTAAGGTAAGCAGCTCCCAGCAAGCCAGACCAAAACCACAGCACATTAAATCTCTCCTCCTAAGTTGTGAGTGTTGGATCTTCTGTGATAAGGAATCTGACTAACATGAATAGCTGAAGTAAAATGAGAAGATTTTAATTTTTGAATGCTGATGCTTCCCTGAGCTGGCATTTTAAAGATGATCGAATCGAGCAACTGCTGCGAAGAACCACCTTCTCCCCGGCGCCGCGGCACAGGGGAAATGCGCTGCGCACAGTCTCAGGCGCTGTTCTTTACTTCAGGTGATGGAAGAGGCCACGGGCACCCCCGGCTTTTTTTCAGACTAATCTTGGCTCCTGGATCAAATTCATTTTCCAAACTCCTGTTGACTCTCAACTAATCTGGCCAGAACGAGGAGTTCATATGTCAGCTCATACCTACACCACAGAAAAGCTAATCGCATGCTGCCGCCACCTTGGTTACAGCTGGGGAGTGAGGCGATAGCTCAGATGGTATCTACCGTGCGTTTCCATTGCTAATGCGGAGGCTGCCTGCACAGATACTGCTAGAATGTCAAGTTCACAAGAGGTTGTCTTTGTGAACAGTGATTATTAACAATTGCTTTATTACGTGTCAATAGTTCTTATTCTATAAAGTAAATAATAAATTCAATTTTAATTATTTTATTTTAATTGTTAATTGCTTCATGTAATAAGTGGCTTAAAAATATAAATTAGTAACCAAATTTGTTAGGCAAGGATTACAAGAACATGTTTGAATATACAATTTAAAGCTCCAGAAGTTTATGTTTTTCTATCTGTTTTGGGAAAAATGCATGGACTGATTATGTTAGGGATTGTCTTATACTTGGGCTGCTGCTAAGCTCAATAAGGCATGTGTTGGTCCCTAACCTGAGAGATATCTATAATTAATTTATTTGATCTTTGAGGGCCCCATTGAAGGTATAGACAGTTTCTCCCTAAGTTTGCTTTCTTTTTCTCGCTTTGTTTGGTTTGTTTTGTTTTGCCATTCTCCACCACCTGCTTCTTCCCTAGCACCAGAAAGTGAACTTTCATGTTCCCTAGCGCTGTTACATTTTTAACATTTTTTATATTTTATTTTGAGACAGGATCTCACTAGATTGCTCAGGCCAGCCTCAAACTTGAGGTCCTCCTCTCTCAGCCTCCCTTGTAGCTGGATGATACACCTGCACTGCTGCACTCGGCTGATTTGTTTTTTCGTTAGTGAAAAGGTTCTGATATTTGAGGGGCTGCATGGCCCCTCTGACTAAAGACCCCGTTTACCAGATGCTGGCTGAGCGGTGAGCGGGAGAAGGGCTGCGACTCCCAAACACTTCCCGAAGTGGAGTGGGCGCCTGCTCCTCCTTCCCCTCTGCCTGCTGGTGGGATGGAGGCGGGGCTGGTGCTGGGGAGCCCCTGCCTAGCGGAGCCACGTGGCAGGCGCGGCAGTGCTGCAGCGAGGAGGGTCTGGGTCCCCCGGGCCAATCCTGGAATGAGTTCCTCACCTGAATGAGGGAGAAGGGCAAGAGGAGAGGAGAGGGGGCGAAGAAGAGGGGGAGGCAGAGGGAGGGAATGGACTGTCCCCTCCACCGTTCCCGCTCACGGCTGCAGAAGGGGAGACGCATTGCGGAAACGCTGATGTGCTCTGTGGATGCAGTGTTATTGTACACGATCACTAACTGGAACGCATTGTGCAAAGACGTATTCCTAGAGGCAAGTGGCTATGTAGTCTCCTGCTTTTTAATAATATATGTGTCAGCCAAGCAGACATTTACCTTAGCAGCTTTTAATTATTTCTACTGTTTGCTTACTTCTTTGCACTAAACATGACTTTAGTCTTTTGCATATTCATCTGAAAGCTCCCTGCCCTTATCCTCTGTAATCGCTTCTTTAATAATTGCTGCCAGGTCTGTGGGGATTTTTGCAAAAAACAATCAGCCTTTCTTCAAACCAAGGCAGCCCATTTACCTTCCAGCCCTCTCCCCGCCCATTCGGTTTCTGCCGATCTTCCTGGCAGAAGGGGAGTTTCGATTGCTCCTGCACTAACTTGTTCGTTAACTCTGCAGTTCAAGCACAGCCTTGTTTTACAGCAATCCCTTTGGCAGCTGGACAGTTTCGCCCACAGGTGTGTCTCAGGGGCAGACTTACCCACCCGTGGCACTGGACCTTTAACCCTGTCAGTGGCAGAGACAGTTTCGGAAAAGGTGTCTAGCGTGTTGGTACACTGATCATGTGTGTCTGGATTTGATGGAAACTGCATTACCGGAGAGGAACAAAGAGATGTTCTGCTGTGACTCACCACGGACCCGCATCGCGGTAACCGGAAAGGCAGATTGTGCTGGCACTGTGTGGGCTGAATACTTTCTGAAGGACACGCGCCCCATGACGCCAGTGCTGCTTTGAACCAGGAAGGAAGGCGCTTGACCCTGCAGCTTGGTAAAGCACCCTATTTGCAACCTGCCACCCTCTCCATAAGTACGTCAGGTTACCCGAGTAGTGTATAATACATAAACACGGAGAATCACATGCTTTGGGTAAGTCAGGTCTGGCATGGAAGGAAACCTGAGGACCTGATCAGTGTGGGCTCTTTGGGAGCTCTGTTTCCTGACACCTGCGAGAACGCAGGCAGCCGCCAGCCAGACGAGGAACCAGCAATCAGCTGTGTATTCTTCGGAGTGTGACAAACGCTGCTCCCCAGCCAGGCACGTGTCCTGCCGCCTGGGGGTGCAGCTCCTTTCATAGGGCTGCAGTGAACGAGCCAGGCGCGGGACGCTGGACCACGCACGCACACACGCACACACACACAGCCCGTCTCCCTCTCCGGCCCCCACCTCACACAGCTTCCCTCTCCTGAAGACCACGACAACCTGCAACCCGGAGCTGGCCCTGGGCTCTGAGTCAGAAGATCCTCATCCAAACCAAGGTTTTCAGATGAGATGCAGACGCCGAGCTAAAGTTGCCTTTAGTAGATGACAATTTATTCTTTATTACCGGGTAATGTCTCAATTACAAATTACTTATCGGAAGTTTTGGTTACCCTGGGCGTCCTTCATATTTATTTGTTAAATCCATTAATCTTCATTTAGATTCAATTTCTGCCACTAATTCAAAAAAGCCATTAGAATCAGAGGTTCTCAGCCTCTTCCTTACTAAGAAGGGGTGCGGTGGCTGGCAGGAAGACGAGCAGCGGTACTTAGCAGTTACCAGTACTTACGTCCCGATGTCTGCCTCTGTGAGAGACGATTAAATGCATCCTATTCACTTAACGTGAGGATCCTCAGGAGTACCGAGCAATGCACTCATGCACATCATCAATAATGCCTTAGACGCTGTCCTTGAGAATTAGCAGTGGTTCCATCTGCTCCTAGAGAAATCCTGTAACAAAGTAATTATTATTTTTACTTTATACATGAGAGAAATAAGACTTAGAGCGTCTGTCACAAAAATAGTCCTTTACACTGTGGAGAATTTATCACAGAAGTAGACGGGTGGTGAGCAAGGCCCACACGGCCGAGCTTCTGAAGCCACTTTGGCTTCCAACACGCCTCGCAAGCGTCTCACTAAGTGGCAAGGCAGGTCTGAGGCTGCACCTCAAAAGCGTGAAGAGTGTGGCACTGGTAAACTTCCCTTTTTATTCTTCCTTCCTGACGCACACTTCAAGGTCTTCCGAAGTCCCAGAGTGACCAAAGGAGCTGATGGTGAAACAAACTCCTGGTTCACAGTTTGACGTGGGATTGACGGGTAGGACCATCTTGCAAGAACTGTGTCTGACAACGCCACGCCCTCTGCCTGGACACAGATGTGAACACAAAGTATGTTATTAATCAGGCTGACTCCTCCCTCTCTCTCTGACCTTTCTCTGCGGACATCTTTCCATGAGATTCGGGAGTTCTAGGAAGAGCTGATACCCTGGGGAGAGGCAGGATATTTGTTGAGCACATTACTTAGAATAAAAATAGCTGAAGGCTTAATGATCTTTTTAGGTCATGTCAAAATGTCCCTGGGGTCAAAAGAGTGGTAGCAAAACAGTCAGATGAAATCACACTGCCTCAGCTGAAGAGATGACTGGCTGACGCTTAATTGTGAACATTTTACTTTCAGAAGCAGAGTTTTCCAGTAATCCCACTTAGTTTTCTGGATTCCTTGAGGTCACTCCTTTCATCAGTATTTAGATTATTTTGATGAAAGTAAGAACAAACAGGTCTGTTATATGAAAGTATATGAAACCTGCAAAGGGCTTGAAGATGAGCCATAAACAACTGACCACCAAAATCTCAGTGGCTACATTATTTTGTGACTTCCTTCTTTCCTGAAGAGCAGCTAATGACACAGCCCGGTAACAGCCTAAGGTACCACCTTCTCCTCTTAAGTAGGTATTTTACCCTCCTCAGCGCGCATGTGCTTTGTCTCCCTGTCAGTACCGTCAGTGTACGAAAATGCAGCACTCGTCAGTGCAAAATAGATGCTTCTAATAATGATGAGGTTGATCTTTCCTCTTCCACCTCAGTGACAGGAACAGGGGTGATTTGGGTAGAAGCCGGCTACCTGCCTGGGTGAGTGGACTTCGGGGCGAAGAATTGTTCTTCCCTTTTTCATGCCTGGGATCCACGGATCCTGCACCTTCTTGACTGTCCATGAGTTTAGAGACACAATCCTTGTGACCCGGGGCCCTGAGGGAAGCCCCAGCCACTAAAACAGGGCCTTTTTCTTTCATGGTGTCTGCTTCCCTGGGCTCATTCACCCTTCCTTTGCTTCCTCCATGCCTTCCACAGTGTCCTGAAGATGCTGCAGTTCCTTCTACAGTCCGATTTCTTCCACGACTGCTTCCTAAGAGACCTGTCTCCTTACTGCCTGCTGTATATCCTATCCTCAGATTTCACTTGCCTTTAATTTTATTCCCCAAAAGTACTCTCTCTTTTTTATTTCCCAAAAAGTAGCAGGCAAATATCCAATGGTTAAGGTTTTTAATAACAGAAGATGTCCAATGTGGTTTGTCAGAAAAGATATTGGCTTTATACTAAGAGGCCAACCTTGGTGACAAAGCCCGATAGATTGTATCTCTAATAAAAGACCCCCTAATGATAAGCACTCTTTCTTGAGCTATTATTATATGCCTAACACATGCAGAACATAACCTGATATAATTTAACCATAGCCTCCTAAGATAGGCATTATATCACAATTTTCATAAAAGACTAAGAAGTTACTTGGCTTGGCCTGGACCACACAGCACATGTCGCTAAAGGGATTTGACATATTTGACTCCAAAATTCCCATCCAGCAGAAGACAGTTAGATAAGGAGTCACTTGCTTACAAAGGCCCAGAGGTATAATCATGGTGACATGCGGGTCCCCCATCTCTCACTACAGAAATTTCATCTCTGTGGAGCAAAGTCCCCTCCCTAGCACATGCCGTTGCTGTACTCCTCTGAAATGGGAAGAGAAAAATGAAACTCACTGAGAAAAAGCCCAAGGGATCCCTACTAAAGCACAAGGGGATTTAGGGAAAACAAATCAGAAGATGTGGATTCTAATAGATTTAAGAATACCAGTGAAGATGGAGGAACCTTTCAAAGAGACTTACGTGGTATTGTTGGCACACTGATCTTTCAAAGGAACTTTAGAGTCCAGACTGTTATACAGGAATACCTGAAAACACAAAGGTTGGTCAAGTTATACCTGCAGTGGTCTATCAGATCCATCAGAATTCAGCCCGAATTCCCCAGTGCGTGTAGGAGGACCGTCCATCTCTATCCGATCCAGCCTCGTGTGCCCACCGGCCTTCCTGAAGCAGCTCCACTCAGTCTTCTTGGGTTTTATCTTTTTGGGTGATTTATAGTATTTTAGAAGAATGTTTACAGTATTTACTAATTGTAAGCTTTCAAATGCTTTGGTATCTCTGATTAGAAATCTCTTCTCATACCCAGTACCTTTAGCCAGCCACTCATATTTTAAGTCCAAATAACACCAGCTACTTCTCTGCAGCTTTTCGGATCCAGCATCACTCCCCCGACACGCACACACCAGGTAGCACGAGCCGACCCTTCTCCTATGTCAGGTGGTGCCTCGTACATGGTTCCCTTGATAGCTTAAAGTCATCTACCACGGCCTTCACTGCGCACCGCCCAGGCAGTGGTGCTGTGAGTCCTCCTTCCCGGACTCCCGTCACGCCTTGTCCTCAGTTGATCTCATTTAACTCTATGTGATAACATTGCCAGGACATATTATCATCTCTATTTAGCAAACTTGACATTATTATTTAGAAAGAAAAATGTTTAATTTTCCCATAGTTATATAACTAGTCAATTTCAGAACCAAGATTCAAACTCAAGTAGACCTGAGTTCAGCTCCTACAGCCCATTGCTAAAAAAAAATCACAAAAAAATTTTTATATTTTCAAGTAAACTCTTCCTTTAATTTAACCCAGTGTAGCCATGGCTATAACTCTTGTAACAAATCTACTAGTATATGTTTCAGATAATCAAAGAAAAATTCAGGATCCGCTTTACTTCTTTTGTTTTTTCACTTGGACTCCTTCCTCTAGGTCAGTGGCAGCGAACCTTCTAGAGTTGAGGGCCCAAAGTGCAACCCGAACCCACTTATCCATCGCAAAGGGCAACACTGCAATGAAATTTGAATGCTGAATTTTACTTTAGAAAAAACAACTCATACGTTAACATCTTGTCTTAATAGAAAAACAAGTAACATGCTTGCCACAGGTTCACCACCTCTGCTCTAGGACATAATGTGGCCATACCGGGAGGTTGTGGGAGGGCTGCAGTTAGAGCTGTGGTTCCCAAAATGTGGTTCCAACTAGCAACCCTGCGTTTTCTAAGAATTTGTAAGCTGTGCAGATTCCCAGGCCTCAGCAGACTCCAGAGTCAGGTATGTGGGGTGGGGCTGGGGCCAGGGAATGTCTTTGACCAGGTCTTCTAGTAAACACACATGTGGAAAGGGAATGAACCAGTATGTAGTTTGTTCATCACCATCTTTGAACAATGAAGAGATGAGTAGCCGTGTGACTCTAAAACTAGGCCATGGGCTGGAACCTCCAGAGTAGACTGAAAACCCCCTCCCCGTGGTTCTGGGATTGGTCTGGGGGCCTATTTGCACTGAGAGGGACGGGGATCCTGCTTTTGGGAGGCCACTGGTCCTGGAGAGGCAGCAACGCTTGCCATGAACTTCAGAACAGCCTTAAAAACCTGCAGGTGACTGAAGAGCAGTAGCAGGCTCAAACAGAGTTTTGGAGAGCAGTGTGCCTGTAAGAGATTTGTCGAGCTACTCAGAACACACATCAGTTTCCTTGTCTGCAGGATCGCCTGCTCTTCTGTGGCTGCAGGTATTGGATTTCTTTTTCTTCTCTTGGATAAGAAGAAATTCAGATGGTGGATCTACATCATGGAAGCGAGAGGCTAGGAGAAAAAAAACAAGCAAGATTAACCGATGCAGGAAAGAGTACTGACGCTGGCTAGACTCTGCACCTTACAGAGAGACAGGGAGGCAGGCGAAGAGGCCAGGAGGCCCGGCAGGAAGAGCCGAGGGCAGGAGGAGACTTCCAGGGCGGAGATTGCCAGACGACACAAAGGCACCCTCGTTACAGCGCTGCTCACTTTACCCTCAGAGTTCTGAGCCCGGAGCCGGGTGTGACAAGGAGCCCGGAGCCAGGCGCGCAGCAGACGGGGCAGCGGAGAAGGGAAGGCGCCGCTGCAGAGCGGCAAAGGCCGAGCGGAGCCCAGGAGCTGCCAAACTCTCACGTCCGCTGTCGCCTTCTCTCGAGGGCTGACGTCGTTGTGGTCAGCTCCTGGGCCTTAGTGAAAAGACTTGAGCAGCTGCCCTGGGGACTGTGCACTTTCCGGTCCTGGCCAAACGGCTTAGCAGCAGGCAGGACAGAGAACTTCTGCTCCCGGTGAACCGCAGTCGTGGTGCTGGCCTCACCTCTAACCCTGTCCCAGGTCTCGGAGACGACACTGCCGCCAGCTTTCCTCCGGCAGGTGCCCTCATCTGCAAGCGGGCTGCTGAGACTGGGTTAGCGCACAGGAGCGTTACCGGGTTTGATTTTACAAAAGCTGGAATGTGTCTGTGATAGGTGAAAACTCCGTGGGGTTCCATCTGTGGATTATACCCTGTTAGCTTGCAAGGCAGGTATTGGGCTTGGCCTCAGACTCTTCTCACGAAGAATTAAACTAGAATTCCTGGGAACTCATGTTCCTGTACCGGTGCAGTTCATAAATTCCTAGAAAATGGTTTAGCAATGAGAACAATAAAAATAGCTGCTGATTGAGTATCTACTCTGTGTTGACGGTTTGGCATAACTTACCCAATTTTCATAACAACCCTACGTACCATTGAGAAATCAACGATTTGTCGTGGTCGCAGAACCAGGATGGGTATTGATCTTCCCTGCTGTTTGATACCATCCCTCCTTTAGGGAAGGGTTCCTCTGACAGGTGCAGGGGCTCTGGGGAAAGTCAGAGCTCGTCACCACCCCCGCTGCACGGGCAGACACATGGTTAGAGAAAACCGATTACGTTTCCTCTGTCCACAGGGCTTGGTCAGCAACAAGCACAGGACCTCAGTCTGCGAGAGCGGAGGACTTCACAGGGGTTTTACAAGCGGCCAGGGAGAAAGGAACATGTTCTCTCCTCGCCAGGAGCATCTCAGTGAAGAGCAGTAAGCCCGTCTCCGCCAACGACTCAGCCCGCAGCACCTGGCAAAGCTCATCTGGGCAGACCTCAAGGACAGACAGAGAAACAGAGAAGGAAGAGGCCCCGCACGCGCCTTCCCTGAAGCAGCCAGGCCGACTCTATTCCAGCCACACACACAGGAGACAAGGCCCATCCTCCATGCAGCAAACCCTGCTTGGGTTCCTGTCACGTCCAGCTGGGCAGAGCTGGGATTTGAACCCTTAGCTTTCCCTGTGACTCCAGTCTTAAGCATGGCTCTAGGATAAGCAGAGGAAGCTCAGGTTGGTGCCATGGTCATTGTGTGGCTCCTCCTCATGTTTCCAATCTGAGGGCCCGGCCTCAGGAAGCACACTCAGCATCGCCCGGCTGGCCGCTGTCTGACCTGGGTCCTCAGTACTCCGGGGCTTGGGGGAGTGACCCATCGCTTGCCATCTGACCGGGGCACCAGTAAGCATGGGAGACTTCTTTAACCTATCGAGTGGTGACAGTTCAACATTTTACCCTCCCTGCCTGAGGCTTTCCCCTTCCCAGTTCCCAATTACTCATGAATGTGAGTAGAAGGTTACAACACCCTACTCTCACGTACAAGTCTTTCGCTTCTTCACCAAAGTCTACGAGAATTCGTTCCTAGTTTTTCTCATAACTTACCAGCTGTGCATCCTCAAACACACGCGTGTGCACACGTGTGGGTGCCTGTATCACTCCATAATAATAAAGTCAGATTATGGTGAATGTTATAGGTGGGTTTAAATTGAGAAGAAATAGTCAAGGTGCCCTGAGGTCTACGCGTGGATAGGGCAGAGAAATGGGCTATGGAAGGGGAGAAACAGCTGCTTTTTCCTGAGCATGAACCGCACATGCACCTGGAAATTGCCTCCTCTGGCTCTTTTCCTCCACACAGGTGATGTACTGGACTCTCCATTCCATCTCTGTCCAGAGTCAAGATGGACTTGCGGTTCCCAGCCCCTGGCCTACACCAGGGCCCTCTGAGAGGGGGGCTCTTACAGTGCAGGTTTCTGACAGTGTTTGGAACATGTCCCAGGCCTGTTTCTTTCTGAAGAAGCTCTTTCAGGAGTTCAGACGTACATGACCCTTGTATCATCTGTTACGTCTGGGAATCCAGTGATGGTCACTGCTGTGCGCGGGGAGGATTTTGTTCTGTCCTCACCTCACGCAAAGGTGTCTCAGGTCCACCCCAGACACTGTTTTGCCTATGCTTTTACACCCTTGGCCAACTCTTCCCTATCACAGTGACTCTGCGGTTCATATTTCCCCAACCTCATCTTCCATCTTCAATTCTGATGAAATCACTTTGAGGCAAGCTGATGAGTCAGGGTTGGGCTAACTTTCTTCCCTGGATGCATCCATCGTGGTGTCTGGACGTTTTGGTGCTGGAGCTGGAGGCAGTAGCTCAGTTCTGCTGTGTGAAGCCAGCGCACGCGACTTTGCTTCCCGTTCACCCCAGCAGCAGCAGACTCCAGAGATGAAGCCACGGAGAGTGTCTTCTGGTTATTGGTAAGGATCAGATTTAACTCTAGAACAACAGGAAATCATTGATGAAGAGAAACCACTTTCTAGAACTGGATTGTGTGTATTTTCTCTCATCACTAGTATCGATTTTTTGTCTTAGTTTGCTGTTACAAGTACTGTTATGGTTGATACATTGTGTCAACTTGAGAAGTTTCGAAGTTTAACTAAGAGACTCAGCAGGGAGCCAGGGTCCTTACTTTGTAAATATCCTCATCCTGTGCAAGAGGAGGGTACAGAGATTTTGTGAGTGCTACATCTGCCCTGGGGGTGTGTGTGGGTGGCCTGCATACAATGTAAGGGAGGAGAAGAGGCTTCCTCTCCCCTCCTTTTGCTCTGGCTGCTTTTGCTGGCTGTTGCCTTCAAGTGTTGCCCCAGTGTCAGTTCTCTAGAGCAGATGTGTGTTGTAATTAGAACACTGAGCAAAAGAGGAGGCGAATGACCACTTGGAAATTCGCGCCTTAGAGTCACTGTCACTGGCGATACTATTGACACCCTCAGAAAGTGCATTATTAAACCAGATACGATGTGAAAACCTGCCGATGTTAACTCTGCGGCACCTGTGGGCTGCCCATTTGGCCGTGTCTCGGGCAGGTGATAGCATGTCTGGGTTCCAGAAGAGCCACTGCACTGGCGACCGGCAGTCTTCCCCGGTCCCTGAACTTGTTGAGAATGCACAGTGAAATGCAACGTGGAGATCTTAGAGCTATAGAAACACTATCAACACATTAATTAGTGTCCACACACACGTATCGGGACCGGCCTAGACCCCCAATCTCCCAAGGGAGTATACGGCGAAGGCTTAAATAAATGAGGCAAGTGGTACGATTTTAGGGCTCCAGGAGGATCAAAGCCCTCTGCAGAGGGCGGTGTCGGGGTCCGGGTCCGAGCTCTGGGGCCCCTGAGCCAGCAGGGCCCGGCGGTGTCACGCGGGCCGGGAGGGGACTCGGCAGCCACGGTCTCATCAGCGTGGCGCTGACAGAGAGGAGGTAGCGGTCCTGGAGGCCGAGTAGGGACGATCTCTTAAGAAGGCACTTGGCAAGGGGGCCGAGAGGCTGCCCCAGCTGGCAGGGCCCGGGCGGCCTGGGTGGGTCCCCGGGAGCGCAGAGGGTGCCGGCCCCGAGGACGCCGCCAACGCCGCCCCGCAGTCCAGGAGAGGCCGGGCAGGGGCGAACCCGGGCCTCGCGGTCCAGCCGGGCCAGGACGGCACGCGTGCATCCTGCCATTCTTCCGCCAAAGCCGCCTTCCGCCGCGGCTGTGCCTGAGGAGGGGGCTCGGGGCCCACAGGGGCGCTCTGGCCGGCGGGGGAGCCTGGGGAGCCCCGAACGCCAAGCTGCTCTCCGAGGCCGCCGCTGGGCACTGGAGCTGGGGGCGAGCTTAGGTCCGCCGCTGTAATCCACTCCGGGAAGGACACGGGGCTGCGGGGGCAGAGTGTGGAACCAGTAGTTGTTATTTGGCCATTTTATTTTATTTTAATAATAATAATGTTATTGTTAGTAGTTTTTGAGACAGGATCTTGCTCTGTAGTCCAGGCTGTCTTTGAACTCACTATGCAGCCAAAGCTGGCCTTAACTTCACAGAGATCCTCCTGCTTCAGCCTTCTAAGTGCTGAGATTACAGGTGTGTGCCGCTGTCACCATTTGGCCATTTTAAAGGAAGATTTCCCTTTGCCTGCTACTTATGTCTTACATTTTTCCCAACATAGGAAAAATAATTAAAAGCTTTGGTGTAAAATTTTTTCCTTTTGCAATTTGAAGCTGCAGAGTATATATGAATCAACCTAAGTAGTGACAGTTTTCAAAAAAAGAAGTTAAAAAAGAGTAGACAGTATCACCAGTGGGAAGCTGAAGACAAGATTTGCTGTGATAAACTGGACTCCAGCTTTGGTCTGACTTTCACAGATGACTCGGTTCTCAGGCAGGGTCCAGAGCCTGCTGGAAGGACGAGGGGCAGAATGGAGTCATATTCCTCTGAAACTCTACTTCACCACTAGATGTTCTCAGGAAAGTCTTGCAAAGAGATTTCTATCTTTCAGCTTCCAACTAGAATTTATTTCCAATTCTAACTTCAAAGTTTCCAAATTAACCTTTTATTAAGAAAAAGATTTTGCCATAAAGAGCAAGTGTTGTATTATAAGGGAAATTTAAGGACGTGGAATATAATTTTCCTTCCACCTGTTATTAATTTTTGTTTATCCATCTGGTGCCTGCACTGTGAAAGAAATAACATTTCCTTTGTGAATAGAAGGAGCCCTCTGTGCAGAACCTCAAATCCAACTGTAATAGGTTTCTTTTTTTACTACTGATCATTATTATGGACTCTTTTCTATTTTTTTCTGTTGACCTTATTGTAGTGAAACACTGTATTCTAAAATTTTCTCCTCTATAAATTTGAGACATGTGTCATGTTTGAATTATTTTCCTTTGCTACTAATATCACCAAAATTATTTTTAAAATCATCTGCATGTTTTGGTGATTCAAGGAGACACTGTAACTTTACAGTTGTTTTTGCCCTAAATGTCCTGAGGCAGTCACTGGGAATTCTGATCATACGCTCTTATGCCAAGAAGTGAAGTTGGTTTGGAAAACTCTTGGAAATATTAATCCAAGAACATTTCTTTCCTATTTATGTGTATCAGTCATTTTATTTCCTGGTGAGGATTATTTATATCATTCAAAGTTTCCAAGTACAGAACATGACTTGGAAATCCCAGGGTTACTGGACATCTTTCAGATAGGAAAAGAGACAAAATTAACCAGTAACCAGACAACCAAACTGCATTCTTTGTTCTGTGAAAGGCAAACATTTTCTGTATTTGGTTTACTTGCTTTTTCTCTTAAAAGCCTTCTTTCTCGCTAACCTGTTGATACTTCACTATGATTCTTCTCTCGTAAATTTACACATGATGAAGTTAAAAGACTATTGTCTTAGCTGGGTGTGGTGGTGCATGCCTATAATTCCAGCACTCTGAAGGCTGAGGCAGAAGAATCACTGTGAGTTCAAAGCTAACCTCAACTACATTGTGAGAGTCTGTCTCAAAAAAGCAACAATAGAAGAGACTATGGTTTTAACATACTGAGTACTTCAATCCAGAACAGAAAACTATCGTAAAACACACATGCACACATATATATATGTAAAAACACATACATGTATATACATGAATGTGTGGTTTTTGAGAGAGAGAGAGAGAGAGGAGGAATACAGTTGAATGTTTCTCAGACAAATGCAAAATTTAACAAACTTTCCCTCCTATATTTTTCAAACTCTGGATTCTACTTAGGACAAATAAATTATCATTAATCTATCCATCTATTCTGTGTATTTACTAACCTCAGTGTACATCCAACACTGTTTTACACACAGGGCTTTATTGCCAAATCTCTTATCAGATATTGCTTCCATTGTAGTGGAAAAGACAATGATCAACAAATAAAACCTTCCACATCAGAGCGAGGTGGTATGAATAACAGACAACAGGCTGATGTGAAGATGAAGATTCAGAAAGCTTCATTAGACGATGAAGTCAGGAAAGTCCCCTTTGAGAAGGTAGCACTTCAACGAGATCCAAATGACAAGAAAGTCAGCTGTTTGCGTATGACCTCAAGATTAGCCCTCAGAAGGTGAGGAAATGTCTCCCTGAAAGGCCCTAAAGCAGGAACAAGCTACAGCTGTTGGAGAACCATCACTGTTGTTGGTGTGAATGGCCGGTGGACACCACGCTGACACGGAAGGCAGTGAGAGTGGTGACCCCGGGAGGGGAGGGTCAGTGGAAGTCCTTTGAAGGACCTGAGAAGAGACCAATATCGATAAAAAATACTACACTCTACAGAGAAGGATGATACATAAATAAATGAGTACAGAAGAGTATAGAAGTGATAAAAATGAAATATCATTAAAAAAAAAAAGCCAGTGCAGAGGTTTGGGCAAGGATGGCAGCTGGTATAACAGCAGAAACGATGGAAGGAGTGTTTAAGGTAAGTTTTGGAAGCAGGTTGCTTCCAACTTAGGGTCTTTCCCGTCAATAGTTGTAAATATTTCTGCATTTACTGAGATAGGAAAGATTGGGAAAGGAAATAGAATTCTGTTTGGACCGTGTTAAGATTAAGATGCCCATAGACATCTAAGTGGATTTGCCA
The DNA here is from genome assembly GCA_004363535.1 of Dasyprocta punctata. Classification (NCBI taxonomy): domain Eukaryota; kingdom Metazoa; phylum Chordata; class Mammalia; order Rodentia; family Dasyproctidae; genus Dasyprocta; species Dasyprocta punctata. The sequence continues at coordinate 6,106 of RJWM01029013.1, read as the reverse complement.
AATAGACAGTTAGATAAAAATGTTTCATGTATGTGTGCCAATTTCAGACACTTTACAAACATGTACCAAACACATACCCAAAAAGGAAGGGGTCAAGAAATGGAGGGAAGGGGAAGAAGATTTTAAAAAAATTAAGCTGTGTTATGCACCAGCTTCCCACCAGGAATGTAAACCTCATGCCCTGCACACGTGCACTCATCAACTAAAACTGATAAAAAGGAAAGAAGTCCAAATATTAAAAAAAAAAAAGTTTGGAGACTGGTCAGTACTAGAGGTAGAAATTTGACAGTCACAAACCCCTGGAGTACTTAAAGCCATAGAGTTAGGTGAAAACATGCATGGCTCATGGGAAGAAACAAGGATTCTGGGTCCAAGAGCAAGGGCGCCCCGGCGCTGTGAGGGTCTGAGGAGGACGCGGGCTGGCGGCGGGAGACCGCGTCGCGGATGCTGGGAGCCGGGGCTCACGCAGAGCGTAGGCAGCCTGTCGGCTATTTCAGAGATGAAGAAAAGCAAAGCGAGAAAAGAGGGCGTTGGGGGAAAGCTAGTGCTTGTTAGAGACTGATACAGAAACCAAGGGTTTGGTGGTGAAAGAGATAAAACAGGAATCAGTAAGAGGAGAAAGACATTCAGTCATGTCCAAAAGCTGTCTGTAAATCTGCTGAGGGGTGGGGAGGAGCTGGATGTTTAAAGGATCCACAGAGCTTGTTTTGTTTCCCAAAAACTGAATGAGATTAAGCGTGTTTATTTACATAACTCACCTCTACCTCCATTTTTCATAGCAAGTCTGAACCTTCTTTTGCCAAGTGTAGTAACAACAGTATGAACTGGTGGTGACGAAACTGGTGTTTTCATTCATGGCCCAGACATAAACCAGAGAGTGTTACAACACAATTAAAAGCAAAGAGAGAATACCAAGCATATTATGATATTATTCTGTAAATTATTTTTATCTGGGTAAATATCAGACTTTGGTGTGTTTTTGTTTCAGTAGGTAGTGCGGAGAGAAAAATTTACCTAAATTAAGGTAGAGTGTTGAAGTGTTCCATGGAATTATCTTCCCTTGCTTTATAGTAAGTAAACAGTTTTCCTTGCATTTACATTTAAAAATGTCTTTCTCAGGAAGCTGCAAAGTGAGTTTGGAAGGGAGGGGCGGGTGTTGGTGAAGAAAGATGCAAAATGAACCAGGGAGGCACGGAGCGCTGGACACCCTGCTCTGCCTTCATCCCTCCTCATCTTCCATTTAAAATAGTAACGGCAAATTAAAAGTAAGACAAATTTAGCAAAAACCTAACGCTGGTTTTTGATTTTCATCACAGACAATGCAAACATATCTTACCTTTTAAGAAACAAAGAAGAAATCGGCCCTGGGTCAAGAAGCTAAAAGTTAAACTGAGTCCCAGATTACATGGATGAGTTTAGATTGCATTGCCTGTTAATTTAATTCCAAAATGATTCTTTGGTTAAAAAACCCTGTATGAAAATAATTTTTTGATGTACTTGACTTCATGACTAGTATAGTTCACAAGATCAAACTGGTATAGGATGTAAATCATCTTGGAAAGATATCAGAACACAACATCTCAAAGCCTGATCTCTATTGCGACTGCAATTTGTGTGTTTAGAACATGCTTTTAGACTAATATACTGTATGATTAAAATGAAATCTTTTAATGGCTATAAAATTTTAAAGCAGATATAGGAGTCTTCATGGGTGCCTTGCAAAATATGGAGGTGTCACTTAGCAATCCAAGTTAAATGAAATAAAGTAGAACAATGTCATACAGTGCTTTGTCTCTCCTGTAAGCTGATCTTATTTTTCTGTGGTACAGGCTTGTAGGTTAGATTCTCGATCCTTATTTAAGGAGCTCGTGAGTGTGTCTGTGGAAGTCAGATTGGAGCATGATGTGAGGGTCTGTGTTTAATAACTGCTTCTGGATGTTTGAGGATTCCTGATGTAGTGTTTGTCAATGTCCTTAATGAGGAAGTTCACATATGATCAATTCAGTCTCCAGATTTCAGGCTCTAGTCATGTGAAGCCTGTTTTGGTTAAAAAAAAATGTGCCAAATTTGCCTTCCAAAGTCTTTGGGAACTAGGTCAGCTGGCTAAGGGCCAGAATCTGGGAAGACAAGAGCGGTCACCAAAGAAATTATAAACTGGCATCACATGCTTAGTAAAGTCAGGAATATTTCACTGAGTAAAGCAGAGAATATTTCCAAGTCTCTTTGAGGTCATTATTACCTTGACACCAAATCCCAATAAGGACATCACAAGAAAACCACAAAATAATATCCTTGATTAATATAGATTCAAAAATTCTCAACAAAAGCTAGCAAACTGAATTTAACAACACATGAAAAGAATCACTTACCATGATCAAGTAGCATTTATCCTTGAGATGAAAGGATATTAAATATCTGCAGATCAATAAGTTCTATATGAAACATACTAATGAAATCAAGGACAGAAATCATATGATTCCTACCACTAGATGAAGGAAAGCATTTGAAAAATTACAACATCTCTTTGTGCTAAGAACAGGCAACAAGATAGATATATAAAGAATGTATCTCAACACTATAAAGGTGGTTCATAATAAACCCGCAGCTGACATTGCATATGATTGTGAAAGATTGGAGCTCTTTCCTCTCAGATCTGGAACGAGACAAAGGTGCTCACCTTGCTAGGTCTACACAACACAGTACTGGGTGTACTTACGACAGCAGTAAGCCAAGAGAAAGATAGAATACACCCCGATAGGACAGGCAGAAGTGAAACTGTCACTGTTTGCTGATAGTGTGTTCTTCTCACAAAGAAAATCTTAAAGAATCCACCAGAAAACTATTAATGGTGACGTGCAAATTCAGTAGAATTACGAGACACGAAGTCCACACACAAAGATCAACAGTGTTTCTCTGCCCTGACGGTGAATTTTCTGAGAACAAAATCTGGACAATCATCCCATTTATAATAGCTAAGAAAAAAAAAAGACTTTGGGAATAAATTTAATCAATGAGATAAAAGATTTATATATCAAGCACTATAAAAAATAAAAAAGACATGTAACAAGACACAAATAATTGGAGAAATGTCCCACCTTCATGGGTCAGAAGGATTAACATCGTTAAAATGTCCATAACACTTGGAGTCATCTGCAAGATTTAATGTAGTCCCTAAAAAAATTCCAGTACCAGCTTTTCACAGATATAGAAGTTTTGCAGTTCACATGGTAAAACACACACACACACGCGCACACACACACACCAGAGAACAAATAGCCAAAGCAATCATCAACAAATGAACAAAACTTAAGCCTTCATATTGTCTGATTTCAAACTATATTGCAAGGCAAGTTATTAAAATACTACTGTTTTCTTCCAAAAGCAAGGTTTTCATGACTGGAATGCTCAGAAAAGCCCACTAAAAGAGTTCATGAAAAATTTGAACCCCCATTACAAAGTATGTTTAGATGTAAAAGAAAGCCCAGTTTGCATTTTCTTTAATTTTTAAGCACATTTACAGTAAAAGCAATTGATAACTCTTAAAATACATTATTAAGTTTAATTGATTGATCGATTGATCGATTGATTGGGGTGCTGAGGCTCAAACCCATGGCCCTGTGAATGCTAGGCGAGCACTACCGCAGAGCTACATCTCAGCCCCTAGAATACGCATTTTCAGTATTTTCATTAGAGTTAAGTTTGTTATTGGGCCCATTCTCTAGCCATAGATGATTATCACATAACTACACACTTTCTCTCTTCAGAAAATAACTGTAACAGAAAAAAGTCTGCAAAAGTTGGCCTGTTTGGGGCCTGAAGATGTTTTCTATAGCCCAGTCCTACATGCTGTAAAGCTTTTTAAGGCCAGATAAGTATACATAGCATTTATTTTCAAAGACTTCCATGGATTGTGATTCACCTGCTCTGTGCAGATTTGAATGTAGACAGGAAATCCTATATCTAACCTCTGTGTCTCATTTTTTAATGTTTAATTAATTCCCTTTGTCCTGCCCTAAATGAGCAAATTATCTTGCCACCCCTATATGTAATTAAAGATACCAGAAAACCTTATTACTTCTGATTCCACTAATTCACAAATCATGATACCTCTAACAAGGCCTGGACTGCAAAAATAATTAGATAAGCAAATTAATAGGGTAAACAAGATTGTAGGTGTATAACTCAACCTGCTAAGGAAAATAAATTGCTTCAAGCATTTTAAAACTTTCCCTTATACTCCTGCTTAAGTAAAGGGCCTTCTAAGGAAGCAACTGCTTGCTGCACATTTTTATATAGTTCTGTGTGATGAAAATGAGACCCTTCACGGCTCTCCGCCAGCGCAGAGAAAGGCTGTTTATGAAGCTCTGGAGATCAGCCCTCAGGAAGACTGCCTGGCATCTTCTCTAGTCTCGCTTCCGCTTCTACGTGTCCTGTAGCATGGGCCCCATTCCTACTTGGTCCTGCTCTCCAGCTCCGGTTCTGCAAGGAGGAAGGTCACAAAGGTGTAGGGAGCCACTTTGCAGATGCAGAGTTCCTCCTTCCCTCTACTCGCACAACTAAATACTCCAGGGCCTTTGCCGGGGGTGGGCTGGGGTGCGGTATTCTCAGCACAGCTGGAGGTGATGGAAGCGTGTTGTCTAAGACGAGCTGTATAAATCAGGCTTTCTAGGGCTCACAAAACGACTTAGCTTTCTTGTTATTGGTAAATAATCTGCATATTGTCAGGTTCTTTTGCTCACTTAGTCACTATTCATTGATCACCACTCTTGGCTAGGTCCCAAGGATACCTTAATTCCATAGATAAACAATAGTCTTTTTAAGGGCCAGGAGTTTGGCTCAGTGGCTTAAGCGCCTGCCCAGTGGGTGCAAGGTTGTGAGTTTAATCTCTGGTACTGCAAAATAAATAAATAAATAAAATTTTAAAAAGTCTTTTTAAATTTAATTTAATTTTAAACAATTAAATAGTGCTCATCACTTTTGCATTCTGTTGTAAGCACATAACAAAGCACGACTCACTTGGTTTTTGTTCTCCAGTGCACTTGCGGTGTGATGGGGCAGTTCTGATAAAGGGGAGCCTGAGCAACGTCTTCGAGGGAACCTGAGTCCAGCGGGGAGAACCTGACGGGGTCACGCTCGGATGGCTCTTGGAGTACAGGGAAAGAGTTTTAGGTGAATAACTGGGGCCATCTGTAAAGCAGACGGTGTCACTGAGGGCAGAGACAGAGCTCACGCACACCCACGAGGGGCATCGAGGAGATCACCTTGGCCTTCGAGGACTCGTGTTCCTTGGAAGTGGGAAGTAATGGATGGAAGGGGGCAAAGTCCAGGATTAAAAGGCATCCAGCTGATATGTTTTTGTAAACTCCAAGAGAGAAAAGAAGGCAATCCAAAAAGTGTAAAGATGTATTCTTATCTTACGTGAGTACATTTGACAATTAAGCAACTTGGCGCTCGGCAATGGAAACTCCACAGTGCGATACATTGTCAGTTCAAAAGTCTATCAAAGAAACTACTGGATAAGACATCAAGAACATTGTATAATTGATGTGGCTTACATGATTTACTCAATAGATAGTTATTCAGCACCAAATTCATTCCAGCTCTACTCCAGGTACTAGAGGGGTGAGCGTAGTACAAAGATAACCCCACCATTCTGGCCCTTTTCTTGTGGGGCTTGGAGGCTGAGAACATGAAAAACAAGCAGTCGTATCTGCCTGAGAAAGTGATGGAATTGGTGAGAAGCACAGAGCAGAGAAGAGGGGTGGAGCACCACGGTTGTAGGGCTATGGTTGGAGGACCATCATTGGAGGACCACAATTGGAGTGCCATGGTTGTAGGGCCACAGTTGTAGGACCAGAGTTGGAGTGCCATGGTTGGAGGGCCATGGTTGTAGGATCATGGTTGTAGGGCCACGGTTGTAGGACCACGGTTGGAGTGCCATGGTTGTAGGGCCACGGTTGGAGGGCCATGGTTGTAGGACCACGGCTGGAGTGCCACGGTTATAGGATCACAGTTGGAGTATCACGGTTGTAGGGCCACAGTGGTAGGATCATGGTTGGAGGGCCACGATTGTAGGACCACGGTTGGAGTGCCATGGTTGTAGGGC
>RJWM01029012.1:0-24941 GCA_004363535.1 Dasyprocta punctata | reverse complement strand
GAGATAAAGAAGGTCACTACCTACTTGTGAGGGGAAAACTCCAAGAGGAAGAGATTACAATCATAAATATATATGCACCGAATATGGGAGCACCCAACTATGTAAGACAATTCTTAATAGACATGAAAAACCCAATAAACAATAATCCAGTTATAACAGAGGACCTTAACACCCCACTGTCACAGAGAGACAGATCAACTAAACAAAAAATCAGCAAAGAAATAGCAGAGCTGAATCAAACTTGTGAACAAATGGACCTAGTAGATGTATACCGAGTATTCCACCCATCAACATCAGAATACACATTCTTCTCAGCTGCACACGGGTCACTCTCTAAAATAGATCACATACTGGTCCACAAAACATGCTTAAGCAAATGCAAAGGAACTGAAATAATTCCATGCTTATTATCTGACCATAGCACAGTAAAATCGGAAATGAATGACAAAAAAACCCTACAATAACCACATAAACACATGGAAATTAAATAATACTCTCCTAAATAACCAATGGGTCACAGAAGAAGTTAAAGAAGAAATTAAACAATATCTACAATTGAATGAAAATGCAAATACAAATTACTGGAACCTGTGGGACACAATGAAAGCAGTCCTCAGAGGGAAATTTATACCACTAAACTCCCACATTAGAAAAATGGAAAGAAGACATAAACAACCTAATGCTGTACCTCAAACTTCTAGAAAAAGAAGAGCAAGTCAAGTCCAAAGTCCAAAGAAGGGAGGAAATTATTAAGGTTAGAGCAGAAATTAATGCAATTGAAACTAAGGAAATGACACAAAGAAGTAACGAATCGAAGAATTGGTTCTTTGAAAGAGTAAATAAAATTAATAAACCCCTAGCCAACCTTATCAAAAAGATGAAAGAAAAAACTCAGATTCATGCAATAAGAAATGAAAAGGGTAAAATCACTACAGACCTTGTGGAAATACAGAAGATCATCAACACCTACTTCAAAAACCTTTACTTACATAGATTCGATAACACAGAAGAAATGGACAGATTCCTAGAAACCTATGAATTACCAAAGTTGAATCAAGAAAATGTAAAGATGCTGAATAATCCAATTTCAGCTAATGAAACTGAAAATGTAATTAGGAACCTACCAACAAAGAAAAGCCCGGGCCCTGATGGATTCACTGCTGAATTCTATAAGAAATTTAAGGAATACTTAATGCCAACACTCCTCAATCTCTTCAATGAAATTGAAAGGGAAGTAAGACTCCTAACTCATTCCTGGAAACAAGTACTACCCTAATACCAAAACCAGAGAAAGACCCAACCAAAAAAGAAAATTACAGGCCAATCTCCCTCAAAAACATAGATGCAAAAATCCTCAATAAAATACTGGCAAATAGAATACAGAAAGTTATCAAAAAGATTATACATCATGATCAAGTGGGATTCATCCCAGGAATGCAGGGATGGTTCAACATACGGAAATCAATACATGTAATACACCATATCAACAGGGCTAAGGACAAGAACCACATGATCATCTCAATAGATGCAGAAAAAGCTTTTGACAAAATCCAACACCCATTCATGATAAAAACCCTACAGAAAATCGGAATAGATGGTCTCTACCTGCACCTGATAAAAGCCATATATCATAAACCAACAGCCAACATCTTATTAAATGGAGAAAAACTGAAAACTTTCAACCTAAAATCAGGAACAAGACAAGGATGTCTATTGTCACCACTCCTATTCAATGAAATTCTGGAAATACGAGTCAGAGCAATTAGACAAGAGAAAGAAATAAAGGGAATAAGGATAGGAAAGGAAGAAGTGAAATTATCATTATTTGCAGAGGATATGATACTCTACATAGAAGACCCACAAAAATCCATTAGAAGACGTCTAGAAGTAATAACCAAATTCAGTAAAGTTGCTAGATACAAGCGGAATACTCAAAAATTAATAGCATGCCTGTACAAAAACAACAAAGTCACTGAGAGAGAAACAAGGGAAACCACACCCTTCACTATAACATCCCAAAAAAATGAAATACTTAGGAATCAATCTAACAAAGGAAGTAAAAGATCTATACAGTGAAAATTACATTGCTCTGAAAAAGGAAATTGAAGATGATTTCAGATAATGGAAAGATATTCCCTGTTCATGGATAGGAAGAACAAACATCATGAAAATGGCCATTCTCCCAAAATTATTATACAGATTTAATGCAATCCCAATCAAAATACCACCTGCCTACCTCACAGAACTAGAAAAAGCATTCCTGAAATTCATCTGGAACCAGAAAAGACCTAGAGTAGCAAAAGCAATTTCTGGCAACAAAGGGAAGGCAGGCGGCATTACAATCCCCAACTTGAAACTATACTACAAAGCTACTGTGATAAAATCAGCATGGTACTGGAATCAAAACAGACCTGAAGAGCAAGGGAATAGATTAGAAGATACAGATACAACTACAAACACATTTAGCCACCTCATCTTTGACAAAGGGGCCAAACATGTACATTGGAAGAAAGATAGCCTCTTTAACAAATGGTGCTAGAAAAACTGGTTTTCTATAAACCATAAGTTAAAACTAGATCCATGTCTATCACCATGCACTAAAATAAAGTCAAAATAGATCAAAGATCTGAATATTAAAACAGAGACACTAAACTTGCTAGAAGACAGAATAGGTAAAAATCTTGATGACATATGAGTAGGCAAAGAGTTCGGGAACAAAAATCAAATTGCATGGGACACACTTCCCAGAATCAACAACTGGGATTTCATCTTACTAAAAAGTTTTTGCAGGTCAAAGGAAATCTCCAACAGAGTGAAAAGAAAACCCACCAACTGGGAAAATATCTTAGCTAACTGTCCACCAGACAAAGAACTATCTAAAATGTATAAAGAATTAAAAGAAATCAGGCCCCTAAAATCCAAGGACCCAATCCAAAAATGGGCATCAGAGATGAATACACTTCTCAGAGGAGGAAATACAAATAGCAAATAAACACATGAAAAAATGTTCAATATCAATGGTCATTCAGGAAATGCAAATTAAAACAACGCTGAGATTCCATCTCACTCCAGAAAGAATGGCCAAGATTAAAAAATCAAGCAACAACAAATGCTGGAGGGGCTGTGGGGAAAAAGGAACTCTTGTCCACTGTTGATGGGAATGTAGACTGGTGCAACCACTGTGGAAATCAGTGTGGAGATTCCTCATGAAGCTAGGATTAGAGATCCCATTCAACCCAGCTATCCCACTTCTGGGCATTTTCCCAGAAGAATTGAAAATATCATGCCACAGTGATATTTGTGCACCCATGTTTATAGCAACACAATTTGTAATAACCAGATCTTGGAAACAACCCAAGTGCCCATCAATCAAAGAATGGATAAAAAAGATGTGGTATTTTTATACAATGGAGTACTACTCAGCAATTTAGAAAGATTGTATTGAGACTTTTATAAGTAAATGGACATGACTTAAGACCATACTCATAAGTGAGATAAATCAAACCCACATGGGTAAATACCGTATTGTCTCCCTAGTGTATGAAACTGAAAAAGTACATATGATCCAAAATCTATAATAAATACTATGTAAGGGTAAAAAGCATCTTGAAGAGCAAAAGTAATTGGGAAGGGAAACGGGGGAAAGAGGGAAGGGAAAAGGAAAAGGTAAAAATCTGTATATATGTATATGTAAGATAACTAAAACGAACATACTACTAAATGTATTAGTTATTGAGAAAGAACACTTAATATTCATTTGATTAGATCAATTTTACATGTCTGTATCCATTAATGTAAACAACCATTTTGAAGATAACAATACGTAATAATGCAACCATTGTGAAGTTTCTATCATCCTGTTTTGTAAATCCATAATGTTACCATTGTGCATTTACTCTAGTTGTTTGTTTGTCTCTTTTGCTTTTTGTCTTATGTGTCTTTTCTTCTCTTAAAAAAAAAATATATATATATATATAATTCATAAGTAGAGAATCAACATACAAAAATGACTACAAAATTAACAAGCAAAAAAGCAAAACTGGAAAAGAATAAAAATATACAGTAGTGAAAAAATAGTATTAGAAATGAAAACCTAACAGGTTAAGAAAAAAAGAGGAAAGAGAGGATTAATGAACAAAGATACAACAGAGATAATCTACAGAACCGTTGGCTTTCAAATATCTAATAAAATAAACCTCCCCAATCACAACACACAGGAGAGATTTAAAAGATGATATGCAAAACTTTTAACTTGCATCAATAAATGTCAATGAAACGGAGAAACTACTAGAAAAGTACCTTACACAGTGTTAACTCTAGAACAGGAATCTTGAAACGTTCTCTAGCTATTAAATAAACTCAATAAATGCTTAAGATTCTTCTCACAAAAAAAGTTCAGAGGATTCCAATTTACACAAACTGTCTTGGAGAAAGAAGAAACTCTTCCTCCAATTCATCCTGTGAGACTTGACCATCCTGACAACAAAGCTAGACATAAACTACATATGAAACATAACTAATAGGCCAAACTTCACACCTAAATAATGAGTATTACTAGCAAAAGCAATTCAGAAAGATAATATATCATGACTAAGTTGGGTTTCCTCAGGAAATTCAAGGTACTTCTACATCAAACAAACTATTCATATAAATTACTATATAAAGAAGAAAATTATATGATATGCTCAAGATATGAAGTCATTCATTTAAAAAAAAAATCTTAGTAAACTAGGAATAAGGCATAACTTCCTTAACTTACAGAGTGTATTCAAAGCAAATCTTTCTTAACAATAAATGTTAGCAGCATTCCTGTTAAAATGAGAAATAGAAGCTGGGCGTGGAGTCGCACCCCTTTAATCCCAGCACTCAGGAGGCTGAGGTAGGAGGAGCATTGTGAGGTCGAGGCCGGCTGGGGCTACAACGCGAGCGCAAGGCTGGCCTGAGCTACATAGTGCGACCCTGCCTCAAAAAACTAGGGCCGGGAGTTTGGCTCAGTGGCTTAAGCGCCTGTCTGGCAGGTGCGAGGTTCTGAGTTCAATCCCTGGTGCCACAAAAAAAAAAAAGAGAGAGAGAGAGAAAGAAATAAAATTCATGCCCACCATTAAAAAAAAAAAAATTCATGCCCACCATCACCTCCACTTCGAGTCAACATGCTCTCAGAGGCATGAGTCAATACAGTAATTCTAGAAAGTAAGCAGAATGAAAAACAACTGAAAAGAAAAAAAAATTCAAATATTATCAACTGCATTGTGTGGTTATGTACTTACAAAGACCAAAAGAATCTATAAATTATTCAAAGTAAAATAGATGTTTTCTCAACAGGCACAAAATATATATCCATAAAAAGAAAACAGGCAAATATGACAATGTTAAAATTAAGAATTTATTTTCAACAAGTCCATAGAGTAAAAAAACAAACCATAAATGAGAGACATTACAATTTCTTAAAATTACAAGATATTATTATCCAGAAAGTAAATAATCCCTAAAAGTCAGAGACACTAACAATTAATAGAAAAATGATCAAAGAAATGTGTAGACATCTTTTTTTTTTTTTTTTTTTTTTTCCCGCAGCACCGGGAATTGAACTCACAACCTCACGCCTGCCAGGGCAGGCGCTTAAGCCACTGAGCCTAACTCCTGGCCCTAGTTTTTTGAGGCAGGGTCACACTATGTAGCTCAGGCCGGCCTTGCGCTCGCGTTGTAGCCCAAGCCAGCCTCCAACTCACAACGCTCCTCCTACCTCAGCCTTCCGAGTGCTGGGATTAAAGGCGTGCACCACCACACCCGGCTTAGACATCTTATAGAAGACAAAATATGACCAGCCCATAAGTACATGAAAAGAAGTTCAACATTGTTGTAATCAGAAAAATACACATGAAAGCCCTAATGAGAAAATATTTTATACCCTACTCTCTCAGCCAAATAGCACACCTACATTATAATAATAACAGCAACAGCAGCAACTAATCTAACAGTAGAAGTAATGACAAGGATGTGGATTAAGAACTCCTAAGACAGCTGCTACAAAAGCAAACTAGAGAAACCACTTAGAAAAAATAATTTGGCAAGAATTAACCACAGATATATTCACCCCCAAATTTTACTTCCAGGTACATACCTAAATCAGGGGTTGGTAAACTATGGCCTTTCAGTCAAATCTGGCTGGTTGCTTGTATTTACAAAAAAAGATTTACTGGAACACAGCCATATCCATTCATTTATGTAATAACTATTATTACTTTTGCACCACAATTGCAGAATGGAGTGGATCAACAGGTACTATATAATCTGCAAAAGTCTAACATATTTACTATCTGGAACTTTATAGAAAAAAAATTGCCAGCTCTTGCCCTTAAAGAAATAACTTGCACATGAGCACAACAGACACACAGAACATTAAATATAGCACTATTTCTAGATAAAAAAATCCATCAAATGGTAAACATAAAAATGGAACATTATACGACTGAGCAAAAGAACAAATGACAGCTACATGTAACAAAAATTAATCTTGAAACAGTATTAAATGGAATTAGTAAAAATATCATTCCACTTAGATATATAAATCACTCTACTTAAAGAAGGCTCAAGGAATGATGATCACAAGTCATGAAAAGAAACAAGAATTGAAAGAAACATATATATATAACTTCAGCAGGCTTGGTAATACTATCAAGGCTGGGGGGAGTGGGTTGGTGTCCTGGGTGTTTATGTACTACACTTCATAATTCATATATATGTGCTTCTGTATCTATCCAGTAGCATCTAACAATAACCTTAGGTTAGTATTATAGCTTGTATCTAGATGTCCCCCCAAAGCCTTATGTGGTCACAGGTGACTAGATCTAGGGTGTGTGATGCTGAGATTAAGGGTGTGATGCTGAGATCAAGGTTGTGATGCTGGGATTAAGAGTGCATGACTACTATATTTGTCCACTGATTGGTTTAGCATAGTTCTGGGTGTGGATAATGGGAAGGTCCTCCCTGGGTGTGGGTAGCACCACCTGAAAGGCAAATAGCCTAGAAGAGATAAAAAAGAGGCAGGCTGCTGCAGCTGTGGCTGTGGCTGCGGCCATTTTTGCCACTTCGCTGTCTTCTGCCTGCTTGCCATGGACTATTTATCCTCCAAGAATCCCCCCTGCTATGCCACCTTGCCTTGGAATCAGTCATCTATGGGCTGAAATCTCTACAAACTGTGAGTTGAAATAAGCCTTGTCTCTTTTAACTTTGGGTGTCTAATATTTTGTCTTAGCAACAAGAAAAGTAACTAAGACAGTGAGTCCTTAGGAGAAGTATAATAGTTTATAACGGCCCAGAGTCTAAAGCAACCTGTCTGGTTCCACCTCTAGCCCTATCACTCTCTAGCTGTGTGATCATGAACAAATTTCTTAGCTTGAGTCTCAGAATCCTCATCTGTAAATTGGGGATGAACAACCTACTATATTATAATTGAGCAAAGATCAAAATGTCCCTTCATGGCAAGTGTGGGCTCAGAATGCACTAAGCATTACCCCTCATGAATAAGCAGGACCAGTCTTCACAGCTATCCTCCCATACCCTACATGACTGAGAAAGAGGTTAGAACCAGGACACTCTGAGACACACAGGCCCTGGAGTGGAAGCACACTGATGGCTTACCACAAGCTCCAGGCATGAAGCTGGCCTAACAATGGCCAGGGGGTGGAATATGTTCTCATGGTCATGATGTTTGGATGGGAAATCTCACCTTATTTATACAGTGCACAACTACAGTATAGTGAGAAAAGTGTGAATTTTGAGGTAAGCTGGCTTATATTCTCTCATTTATCATGGCTTCCCCAAGTTACTATGGGCCTTCTCCTAAGCCACAGTTTGGTCATTCATAAAATGAGGATAACAGCGGAAACTTTACAGTATTGTTCAAAAGTTTGATGCCTTCCAGACAGGTCCCAAGTAAAACTGTGTCCACCAACTTCAAATACTGGTGACATTACTATTAAAATGAAAAGACCAGTGGGCTTCTTTAACCAATCAGGTCATCAAGACATTAAGCATCTCTATAGCCATTGCCAGAGTACTTTTCCAACTTGTTTCACTAAGTAGATTCCCTTAAACAGTGTATTATAAGATGCTGATGTGGAAGAAGCAGTGGGAAAGAAGGTTCCATTATTATGTAGTATGTAGCCACCTATTCATTTTATACACACACATGTACATACACATACAGAATGACCCTCTCAAGGACAATTCCTAGTTTTAATTATACTCCAAATACATCACATAACAGATACTCAGTAAACAGTGAATGAAATACCAGAAGAAAGAAGAGAGGTCCAGAAGGGAAACTGTCTCACCAGACAGCACAAAGGAACAATATGACCGAAAGCAAGTTTCCAGTCCTTTTTGCTTAGCGGTATTTAGGCTAGGGGTGGGAGTGTCCTCAACCTTAGATTACTCTGTCCTATTTTCTTCCCCACAACTTGAATGCCTCACATTCACCTGACAATCCCACTTCAAAGCTGCCAACACTATGTCTATTTCACAAGAGGACAAATTGGCATGGTTAAGGGATTTGACTGCAATCATCATTAGCAGATATAAGCCAGTCTCTAAATGGAGCTTTCCTCCAGCCAATTCTAAAGTTTCTCTGTTCTAAAAGTATTATAGAATTTCATTTTGCACAACTCCTATAAGCAGCAGTATTCACTTCATTAAAAAAAAAAGAACAATGAAAATGTAAGAAACTAAGCCATACTTGAGTTTATATAAAAAGGAAGGGAAAACACACTTTGCCTTAGCCATCATTTAGAAGACCAACTTCCAATAGCTACTGGAGTGAGAATCTAATCCAGATTTCAAAATGCCTAAAACACAAAAAAGGTAAATAGAATAAAAATATAATTATATATGTATGGTGTACATGAAACACACAATTATTTAAGTAGGGACTAGCCAGATGTTCAGAATCCACTGTGTCTTATACCCAAACATGGAAAATATGAGTTCCTGGCAGATTTGTAAAAATTCGTGACCTTAAGCTCTTTTCCACACTATGGGGAAAAAACAAAATGATAAAGTTTTGCACTGTAAAGCAGTTTAGGGTTTCATTGCTATGAAAACTGTCTCCAAGCTATATAAAAATATGAATTGGCTTATACCCAAAAGTCTTGAACTTTAAAAAAAAATAAATCCATACTCCTTCTCAAGCAAGGGCTCAACATAACTCTTTCAAAGAAAACAGAATCTCTTTGTAGACAACTTGGCCTGCTCTACTTCTCCTGTGACTTTATTTTCTTATTAATCATTTTTCAGTTTGTCTTTAATCAAATTTTAAGGGGAGGGTCTCTGATTCCTCTCCCTCTGTAATCCCATGTATAGGACTACAATACTCTTCATGGCTCCAAAACTTCTTCGGTCTAAGTTGCATATGTGAAAAGACAAACTGCAGACCAGCTGGGAACATGTGGCACTGCATGCTGTGGAAAAGTTGGTCTGCTAAGAAAAGGACAAAAGAACAAAATATTCAGGCATATGGTTCTAGGGTTTTCCCCTAAAGATACCAAATACCCTAGGGAGAAACACAAATAGCTCCACAGGGAATACTGATCCAAAATTTTTTAAAACACTGCAACCCTGGGTTCCTCACACAGACACACTGTCATTGATTACAGCAGAGCCCACTTTGGTAGATATCATGTGAGATTTTGCCAAAACTAGTAATGTTAAGAACAGAAGTACATGGGAAAGTACTCTTGGCAGTTACTTTTGAAGCAAGGAGGAGTTCTGGTTTTCATTACAGACCAACACTCTAAGGTGGCACAGTACTGGAATATTACACTGAGTTTAGACTTAAGGATTTATGTTCCAGTGCTAACCTTGCAACTAACCATAATCTAAGAAAAAAAATCACCACATTTGTCTGGATTTCTGAGAATAGCGGTGAAGCTGGGATTTGACAGCCTATGTTGCCTTGAATTAATCATTTAAGCACTCTGAGCATCAAATTATTCATCCATAAGTAGAAAATACTAATGGCAAATAACTTTCAGGGTTCACACAAATACAACGTGAGATGTTCAGTGAGAAATTGAGCACAGTGGTTCCTCTGAACCACAAAGCATACAGCCTGACACATAATGAATGTTATCTGTACTCTGAGACAGTGACAGTGGTGGCTAAAGGCCCAGAATTTAACATTCTCTCCTCCCTCTTCCTATATAAGCAGAGATGAGGGAATAGGGATAATGAACATAAAATTTTGATCATCAAATAAATGTAACAGTGGAAAACATGATCTTAAGCACTTTGGCATTTTTTAAATAAAGAAAAACAGGAAATAGTTGTTTCAAGACCAACTCAAAGATGGATGTAATTGATTTCCTATTAACTGGCCTATATACAAGAGGCTCTCCTGAATACCACCCGTTTTTGTTTTGAATGTCAGTGGCTTTTTTTCCCTATTATGAGCTAGTAATACATAAGCAACAATGAGGCAATGGCATCCCCTGCTGTTGGCCCTTCTCAACCTGATATGGATTTGAAATAACCTAAAATTTAAGCAATACTGATCTTTTAAATGTGCTTCAAGAAGCAACACAAAACACATAATCTAGAAACAATAGCTAATGTGGAAATTTTTCCAATACAATCATAGTCACACAGAGAAATCCTTTCATTTAATTGCTTAGCAAATCATCAGTGTAGGTGACATTTTAAAATCTTATACAATTGTGTTTCCTATCACTGCTTCTTCGCTGTTTATTTACCAAAACTGATAACTATCGAGGTACTTTTAGAATAGGCAAAAGGTTGTACTTAATATAATTTCAAAGAGCTGGGCAGTAGGCCTTGAACTATTGATTTTTCCCCTACCCTGAGCTATTATGGATTCCTCAGTCAATCTCTAGTCCTTGCTACTCGCAAGTTTTCGAGTGGAGTGATTTTCTTTGCATACCACCTGCTTCTCTCTGCTTCTTGAGTCACTCCACCCCCAGAAAGGAGGAAGACCAGTTTGCATGCTAACTGATGTCCTGAGACCAACCACCATGCCAGGTGTCTTGGAAAGGAGGGCTCTCAGGTCCCACTCAAGACCTGATGGTAGGAGTCTGCATCTTACCACCTTCACCCAAGTAATTTGTATACACATTGAAAGTTGAAAATTGAATCCCTAAACTTTAAAAACAAAGTCTCAGCCTTAGAACTGCTCTAAGAAAAGACTGGTAATGGAGAGATAGAGAAAAAAAAAAACATGAACATCGTACTAAGAAGTAGACTGAAATTCAGTTTGTGCGATTAGTCAAGTGTGAGTAAACTATGGATGGTACCCCCAAAACTACAAGACTAGTAAATAAAGTTGATAAAGTGAGTCATTTGTTCATTCATTCATTCAACCATTATTGAGCTCTGTGTTATTCAACAGACTTATGTACCAAGATTTCTTTTCAAGTCAAAAAAGAAGTCCCTCCCAGTTAAAATATATATCACATATGTTGTTCATTTATTTTCAAGAGTTACATAAATATCTGAATTTTAATTCTATTCTGTTGTTATCATTATTTTAAAAATCTGGGGGGACCTTTAAAAAGTCATCTGAAATGTTAGCACTAGGTTTAGCCTTCAACTGTTTTATTCATTACTGCTTTTAAACAGCATTTCTGCGTGCATGTCTGTGCTCTTGGTGGAATTTTAAGTGACTGAGAAAACTATGATGAGTCTATGATAAAACTTCTTTTTTAAATTATAACTTGAACAGTGTACAGGAAAAAAAATATGAATATACTGGTTCCTACATAGCCTAATCACTCAAACTCTTAAGTTTTCCCATATTATTAATGAAATAGAATACAAGACCTGTACCCTTTTTATTTCATTGTCTGGAATAAAGGTAAAGTACACACCACTGTAGCCACAAAATGTCTATGGTCTTAAACATTTAATGAACACAGCTGTGTGTGGGGGATGTGTGTGTGTGTGTGTGTGTGTGTGTGTGTGTGTGTGTTGAGAGAACACAAAAGAATGAATGAATATACCAAACCCCATAAACTAAAGGTAGCCAATGTATGATTAGAAATACACAGAAGAAAAAAAAAAAAACTAGAAGAAGAATGTAGTCCAAAATGATGATTACTAGGGTTCGGATGACGGACAATGACAACTAAAGAGAATGGGGTTATATGGGGATATGATAAAATATTTTAAAATATAAAAGCAGGAAGAGAGATCTTGAATAAATGGGAAGGAGACCAAGGGTGGGAGGAGGGGAAGGGGACATAAATAGATTTAAGAGCCAGGGATATAGCTCAGTGGCAAAGTACTTGCCTGGCAAGTGCAAGGTTGTCAGTTCAATCCCTGGTACCAAAAAAAAAAGACTTAAAATGTGTCATGTACATGTACAAACTACCCACAATGAATGTAACCATGTCACAAACATGAACAAAATACTAATAATAATAATGAAAATTGAATAAAAGGATCTAGAAACAGGAGGGAGGACAGTGGGAAAGGGAAGGGGAATAAAAAGAATCAAGATATGTTAAGTACAAGTACCTATTCCCTAAGATGAATATAAACACCATGTCTAGCAAACAAGTACAAATAAAAATACAACAAAATAAAGAAAATCATGACAGTTCACAACTCTGTGAATATACTAAAAATCCCTGAGTGATGTTTAAAAGAATTAATTTTATGGAACTACATTTTTAATAAGTTATAAAGTGTGAGGTGGGGCATTATTAATGCCCTCATTTCAGTTTCCCATTTTCATTTAGCATATATTTTTTCAAATAATAACTTACATACTTACCATTGCTAGGTTAATTAATATTCCTCAGTTTACAAGTCACAGAAACCAACTTGGCCTCTCTTAAAGAAGGAAACACACAGTGTAATAGTTAACTACTTGTGTCAACTTGAGTAAGAAACACCAACTAAATTGGCTCAGCATAATTCTGGGTGTGGAAGACTCAACCTAGGGAGGATAACTGCCAGAATGGTATAAAAGAGAAATGAAGGAGTAAGTCTTGCTTCTGTTTCTTCAAAGGATCACGAGTCTGTGCTTTCACCTTGGACATCATCTCCTGGCTTCCAGCACAGACCCTTTGTTCTCATGATAAAGATTCACACAGGACACTACAGTGGCTCCAATCCTTCCACAGGAACCTTTATTTTTTATTTTTTTTTTATTTTTTTTTATTTAAGCGAAGAAAAACAAAACAAAAAAAAGACAACATATATAATAAAAACAACAAGCAAAAGAGACAAACAAACGACTAGAGTAAATACAAAACAGTAACATTGCAGGTTTACAAAACCAGAAGATAGAAGTTTGACAATGGTTGTAATATTACGCATCATTATCTTTAAAATGGTTACTTACATTAACAGATATAGGCATGCAAGATTGATCTAATCATATGAGTATTAATTGTTCTTTCTCAATAACGAATACATTCAGCAGTGTTCTTTTTAGTTATCTTACATATACATATATACAGGTTTGTATCTTTTCGGGGCTGTGGGGAAAAAGGAACTCTTCTCCACTGTTGGTGGGAGTGTAGACTGGTGCAGCCACTGTGGAAGTCACTGTGGAGATTCCTCAAGAAGCTAGGATTAGAGATTCCAGTCATTTCTTACACTCCCTAGTGTAAGAAATGGAAAAGCATATATGATTCAAAATCTATAATAAATACTACGTAAGGGTAAAAAACAGCTCAAAGAGCAAATGTAATCGGGAAGGGAATAGGCGGAAAGAGAAAAGGGAAGAGAAAAAGACACAGGAACCTTTAGATTGCTACAGCAAACAGAAACACTGAAACAATACTCAGGATTTGGAGGCAGATTTATTTTCGTTGACAGGCGCTAACAGTGGTAGTATAAGGCCAACGTGGGATAAGCAAGCAAAGTACAGAGGCAGAATGGCTTGTCAACTGAGGATTGGTTCTTACAATATGCATCACAGTGACCTGCCACTTATAAAAGCAAAAGTAATAGGAACTGTACCAGAACTATTACCTGAGCAACTAACAAACTGAAGTATATTGGCTGTGGGTTGGAGTGGGATCTTCTGCTACATTTTTCACATCTTTTAGTTTCCCTGGCAAGCCTCTACAGGGCATGTTACGTGATCTTCTGAGACAAGGCCCAACTAGAAGCAATACCATTGGGGCTGTCAGTAGTCTTAGAATGGGCCTGAGCCAAGGTCCCTGAGACTGAAAACTCCCACCAGGAGTTTTTGGTTTGTTTCCCTTATTATATGGTTTCTCCCCAAGCTGACTCTGACAAGTGAGTGAAGGAATTAATCTGATCTAGGAGAGTGTCCAATGTGCCTTGGATGCTCATCAAACCTTCATTATTTACAAGCGCTCTACTGTTTTGTTTTGTTTTTTTTAATTTCTCTCTGGGAAATCATTCATACAGCTAAGGCAAAGCAAGGACTGGGGTAAGCAGCCTGAAAAGGCAAAAAAATCAAGGAGGGGGATATACTGAGGTATGGAGCAATCCTGTGAATGGTGTCCTCAGGCTTCAGCAGTGTGTGGACTGGTCAGCATCTGGAGTGACGAGAGCAGGGTTTTGAGTGTGTTGTCTCGTCAGAGTGAGTCCCATAGGAGCTGTCTACTCCAGGTAAATTCTTCAGAACTCTGGCTGGATTTCTGAAGCTTGTAGAGGTAGTTAATATGTACCTGGGTTATATATGTGTTCAGGCGTGCCTATGGGTATAGCTGATCTTTTAGCTGAACTTTTGTGGAGTTAGTTACAAACTGTCTCTGCGGGATTATGCTTTACATTTCCAACTTTTTAGAGCTTTTGGCCTATATGTTGTATGTAGTTTTCATTCAGTTCTCTCTGCTACAAATGTAGACCCATTGTTGCTACCAGTGATCAAAGGTATGCCATATTTAGGTATAACTTTTCACAGCAGGACCCTACAAACTTTTATTGTCTCCCCTCTCTTTGGGTAGGGAATACCTTGGATGAACCCAAGTAAGTGTAAGCGATCACTAAGTCTACCTGTATATCTTTAAATGGGGAGAGGTCGGGGCTAGTGACACAGACACTGAAGCCTGAGCTGGCTGCATGGGCACAGATGCGAGTGCTATGGCACGACCTTGCAGAACATATGGTGGGGACAGGTCTGGCTCTGATTAAGATGAATCTTCCAGAAACATCAGGTATAAAGTTGTTTTTTGGGTTTGTTGTTATTGTTGTTGTTTGGTTTTATGTTTTTTTTTTTTGTTTTTGTTTGCTGGGGGTTGATGTTTCAGTCACTTGGATCCCCAAACAGGGCTTAAGAATGCAGGTTTGGCGTCTTTGGTGGCAGGTTCCCAAACAGTAGAAGAAAGCAGTAGCAGGAGAGCTTTGGACAAAATAACCTTGTCCAAGGTAACCAAAGTATATCTAGCCTGTTGGACTCCATTCCTAACACAGCCACTTCCATCCATAAACAAGGTGTACTCAGCATCTGTCAAGGGGTTTATTTTCCAGTCATGGTCTGGTGGGCCCAGCTTGGTGGGCAGATACATGGCAGGATTGAGTGGTCCACAGTTATTTAAGAGGTCCAGTACAGCATGTGGCACCTGGACAGTTAGGTCTCAACCTATGGTGAGTTTGTCAACTTTCTTGATCAGAAGGACAGTGGTTATTAGAGGGTACAGGTAAGGGGGGAGGCAGAGCTTAGCGACTGGATCCAAGTATTTGTAAAGGTAGGCCATTGGGTGCTCTCAGGGGCTGATAGTCTGAGTAAGCATCATTCTTTTAGTGAACTCAAGGTTTCAGATTCCATAGAATCCAGCAGCTCCAAAAGGTTTGCAGTTTCTTTTTGTAGCAAGTTTCTGCCAGATATCACAACAGAGCTTTTGTGTCTTTCCAGCAGGCAGCTTGGGTGTCAGGCATCAGAAGTGCAGTGATATTTCATGCTGAGAAACTAGTGAGGTCAGCTGTGAGAGCTTCTCCAAAGAGGGTAAACATGTTTGGAGCTCTGGGAGCAAGAGTTCAGGTCAGTAAATTTTGAGTCCAGAACTGGTGTCTATCCACTTAAAGGTAAAGAGGGGATGGCTGAAAGGAACCAGTCTGAGGCAGAAGAAGCCATTCTTTAAGTCCAGGCAGGTATATCAGCAGGCTGTGGGTGGCAGAAGATTGAGGCAATGTATATGCCACTAACAAGTGGCGGTACTGACAGCTTGGGGGAGTGGGGGTTTACAGGTAGGACAAGTGTATTTTAGCAGTTTAATAGTCTATAGACATGTCACAGTTTTGAAGACTCATTTTTTTCTTTCTCGGGGACCATGACAGAGCTGGAAGGGACAGAGAAATAGGCTGTCCCAGAGCCAAATTGGTAACTAGGCCCTCCCCAAAAATAGTGGGAGAGTTCCCAAACCCTTGTGGCAATTGAGTAACAATCCAAAAAGGATGCATAGGTTGTGAACCACAGAATGCAAGATGATGCCTGCATTGTTGACAGCATGGAGAAGGAACTGCCAAGGGTGATTAACAGTCTATCAGGCCGATGTATGGCTGAATGCCTCTTTGTGCTTCCCATGACATCTGACACCAACAGGGGTCACAGTGAGGTGGCATGGTTGATGGTCAGGCCCAGAAGTGAGTCTTCAGTTCACACCCCTGGGAGGAGAGTGTTCAGAATTTTGAGATTGCAGTTGTCTGTCTCAGGGTGATGCAGGCAACATCTTCCTCTCAGGGAATAGTCAAAGTTGAAAGTGCAGCATTAAAGGAGAGGGAGGCTGACTTGCTTGGTGCAAAAAAGATGGTTGTTTCTAACTTGAAGAGGAGGTCTCTTCCCAGAAACAGTGTAGGGACTGACTTACACAGGAATTCATGCTTGATGAGCTGTCCTCCCAGGCTGCAAGTCTGTGCCTGGCAGAAGGGGTGAGAGGCAAGGGTCCCAGTTGTCGTAGTGATGGTAAATTTTTGACAGAGGGAAATTTTGAGGCAGGGAGTTCTGTTCATTGTCTATCAGGAAAGTCACAGGTTTATCACCAACTTTTGCAATAACCACAGGCTCTTGGCAGCCCAATTTGATAGAGCTTGGTCTGTCCTATCCATCCAGGTCTGACAGGGCAAGTACAGGTTCAGGATGAGGTAGGCCTGGGTAGTCAGAATTTTTTTGTGTCTTGAGGAAGGGGACATTTATTTTGTGTGTCCATAATCCTTATAACTTGCACCCAAAGGGTATGAATGTCTATCAGACTGGATTTTCTTATAGACAGCAGGTACTTTTCTTTTATCAGGTTTCTTGGTAACAGTGGTTGATGGACTTTTTGTCCCCCTTTTTGAAGTCTTTATGAAGTGCTCAACTGGGTTGTTTTTAGGCAGGCTGACTTTTGGAAAGGCCATGGCAACTCATTTGTCAGCGCTGACAGTCTAATTTTTCCTAAGTCAAAATGAGAAGGAATTGCTGACAGTCATCTTGGGTGGGCATTAGATGATGCCATCTGACCACGATACAAGCAGAAGACTCCACAGGGAGGGCTCTGTAGCCAAATGCAGGCAATGGGTAGCTGGAATCAGTTCCATTGGCTGGAATTAGATGAGCTGGGAATGGGGAGTGAAGTAGAGGTGCTGGTAGAAACTACAGCAGCCAACGAGGGTGCCAAGGTAGAATTCTTATGAAGAATGGGCCTCTTCCTTCCTTTTTTTGAGATACAGAGAGTGGTTTGGTTTCATTTTTAGTTCCATAAAAGTCCTTTTCCTGCAGTCAGGGATTGTGGGTTTTGACTAATTAGTTCCCATCTCTGACTTCTTCGATGTGTGTTGTGTATCCTTGAACAATGGTGCAACAGAAAAACGGTGGGTGACCCTCAGAGAAAGAGAGAGAGAGATGCCCACCTGGCCAAACCCCTTTTGAGGACTTAGGCATGACTTAGCTAAGGAGAGTGTGAGACCTCTATTATGCAATATGTCATTGCGACTGAATTGCAAATAAGGGCCCAATCAGTTACCATGACTAGTGCTTCCCAGTCTTGGTGCACAGATGGAGCAGTCTATTGCTTACACTTATCCATTCCACCCACTCACACATTCATTTGACAGGCCCTCAGAGGTTAAACATTCCAACCCTCTCCCCTTGAGTGTAGTCCTGATTAATGAGAGTTGATCAGACTCCCTTTCTGCTCAAGCTGAGCAGGACTAACAGATAAACTGGGGTGCCCCTGGGGATCTTACCAGAACAAGGGAAGCAGGCAGACAGATACATAAGCAAGCCAAAGTACAAAGGCAGAATGGCTTGTCAGTTGGGGATTGGTTCTTACAATGTGCATCACAGTGATCAGCTATTCATTGCAGTGACCAGCCATTTCTAAGAAACAAAAGTAACAAGAACTGTAACCAGAACTATCACCTGGACAACTAACAAACTGACCTACACTGGCTGGTGTTGGCGGGTATCTTCTGCTACAAGATCCCCATTGCGCAGACAGACTTTTTTCACAGACAGTCCTCTTCCACACCTGACTCTGTGGGTGGCCACTGTAAGCCAATTTAGTAAATTCTTATATACTATTTGTATATCTTCCATTAAATGTTTCTCTAGTAAGCAATGATATACACATGAAGGACAACACGGTATCTCCTTGATCAAAGCACCACTTGTGAAAAGAAGATGAAAGAAAAAAATGAAACGGAACATAGCTAGAAACTGAGAGCATGTGGTTTCAAAAACTGCTTGCTCCAGATTAGAAATACCCAGAATATAGAATTGGCCTGATTTGAGCCAGGTGACCACCACTGATCAATCAGTTAGAGCAGCTGAACCTATACATCAGAAACTAATCCAGAAGTCAGATGTATTTAAAAGTGAGTAGAGACTCTAAGAGTACTTTATTACAATTCCAGTCATAATTAAAGATTTTTAAAAAGCAATAGGAATAATATATAGTGCTGTGGTTATACTTAGGCAGAGGATTCCTTTTTTAATTTTTTAAGACAGTAGTATCAGTTTTTTTAAATTTTTAAATTGATTTTACTGTATACTTTAGAAATATATAATGATAACATTCATCATAGAGAATTTGTACATGTACATGACATATTTTTTTTACTATTATTCCTCTCCCTTACCTTCAACCCCTCTTTCCCTCCTTATTTAAAGAAGTTTTGTTTACATTTTTTTCCTTTTATTCTCTTTTTTCCTTTTCTTTTCCCTTCCTTTCGGTGCAGGGGACTCCTAAAGGGCAGTATATACAAGACTCAGGTGAAATGAATGGTAAATATGAAACCATGCCAGTTCAACCTTCTAACTTTCAGCAAAACACAAGGGAATAATCAGACATGAGAATTTTAAAGATCTGACTGGGACTAATATCCCAAATAAGGAACCCTGAGTTGAACTCAGGCGCCTTGGGTCAAGCTTCAGCCCCACTAACTAACCATGTGGGTTAGACAGTCCCAGATATGCTGCAGGACACTGACAGTTCCCTTCTTTCTATCTATATGTCAGTTTCTACCTCTTTTAAAAGCTGCTAAAAACACAAACGTCCTGTAGAATCATGATACAATTAAATGCATAATCACATGTCTGATTCTTAGTGCCCTCACCAACAGGAAGCCATCATTTTTAAAAGCACTAGTATTAATATGTAAACCAAGATTGCAAACCTTTCCACAATGCCATGGAAAAAGATGAAACTGGAGTACAACAAAACATGATATTATGTTTGTCTGAGTCATATACAAAGAAAATCTTTCACCCAGAGAAGCTTTTAGTTCGGCCACTCTGAGTACAAACTTGAGGCAAATAATCCAATAAAATCCTCTGAGAGAATATGCCTAGATTTTGTTTCAAGCTGATAAATGCAATTTGAAGAAACAGCAAATATACTTTTAAAAATCAATCACTGAACATTAGTAATGGGAGGAATCAGAAGGATACTTTTATTTTTGTGGTACTGAGGACTGAACTCAAGGCCTCTGTACTGAGGTACATCCCAGCCATTTTCATTGTTTGTTCTGAGAACAGGTCTTGCTGAGCTGGGCTCAACCTTGCCATCCTCCTACTCAGCCTCCCAGAATGGTAGGATTACAGGTGGGCACCATGAGGTACACCAAGCTGAAATAATCTTCTTTGCTGGCTTACAGAAGGATAACTTGAGGCCCAAAGAAGCTGGCCGTTAGTTGTCCAAACTCAGGAAAGAAATGGCAGCACTGCTAATTATAAATCCCAGG
This sequence comes from Dasyprocta punctata, assembly GCA_004363535.1. Classification (NCBI taxonomy): domain Eukaryota; kingdom Metazoa; phylum Chordata; class Mammalia; order Rodentia; family Dasyproctidae; genus Dasyprocta; species Dasyprocta punctata. The sequence goes on along the minus strand of RJWM01029012.1, from coordinate 4,784 downwards.
CACCAAACTCGCAGAGCACTGCTGTTTCCCCTCCACCCTTTTGAACGGGTCTTATTTGGTCACTGAATGATACAGGGATCCAATAATCACACAATTTGCATCAGGCATGTGCAACAGCTGCCACAGGACAGATTTCCACCATAGAGTTGAACATCTTTGGTCCAGATGCAGCCCTTCCACCACATGCAACTGATGATACTGCTGCTATAATCACACTTGGCACCCCCAGACTCCAAAGCTTGTGGAGCTGGAACAGATGATTTCATTCCAACTGGAATGAAGTAACTCTTCTCTCTGAAATGACTTCTCAAAGAACACCTTTAGGGAAGTTTTTCAGATTTAACATTCTTCCACCTGGGAGTTTAAAATTTTTAAAAAGAGGTTAGGGGAGGTTTTAAAAAAAAAATGTAGGATAAATATCAAGAATAAAGGGGCCACTTTGAAACCTGGAAAACATAAGTCACAGGAGATCCACGTTTTGGGTAAGCCAAAGCAAAAAACAGAAAAAAGGTAACAGTCTTTTTGCAGATACCATCACAAGAGAAATATGTTATATCACTGAGAAATAAGATCCCTTGATACCAATCTTCAATATATCAGTTTGGAATCATTTTTATTTTATCTGGATAATTTTGTATCTATTATTAATAACAAAAGTTTTCCTTAGCAAAGACTCAGAAACCTATGCATGCATTCATGAGTATACAGATGGATTTCATATGCTTTCAGATTCTTTTGCAAATCTTTAAACCAGTAAAAGAGAATAAAATTTTCTCCAAAGTACAATAAAAGGTATTTTTTAACAAGGTCTTGCAAAGTCCTTCTTTCATCTCTGGATGTTTACTTTGTTTTATAATTCATTTGAGACTGATAATATAGGAAAAAGAAAAAAATGGTCTTCAAATTAATTCTGGAACACAGCTCACCGATCAAGTCCAAAAGGAAAATAAAGGAAGTATCTAGCAGTGCAGACACTGCTGGTGCCTGAACCAAAGTATTACTGAATAGAAGGACTTACACTGAAGCAAACCCTTTCTAACTCTAGGTCTTACTATCATTTTTCCTAGTAAGATGAACTATTAATCCTTGGTTGCATAAACTTCAAAATAGTGTACCAGAGCCCTTCCCAAGTTATAGGGAGGTAAAAGGTACTCTTAAATCCACACATAGGGAGGTCAAAGGTACTCTTAAATTACACATCACATGTGTGATTATTACTCTCATGAACACTCAGGTCTTCAGCTGTGGACTACAAGACTGCAGATGGAAATGGGTGAGGATAGAGCTCAATGAAGGAACACTTGCCTAAGGTGGCCCAAGTGCCTAGGTTCAATCCCTATACTGAGAAAGGGAGGGTAAGAGGGAGGCAAGGTGGGGGAAAGAGACACAGGGAGGGAGGGAAGAAAGGGAAGAGAGGGAGAGAGATCCACAAATAAGTGGAAATTTTAATATCTTTGAACATTTTATTTCTTCAGCTCAAAAACCTAAAGGAAAATACAAATGTAAAGAATTGCAGGGTTTGTGGTTTTAGAAAGGACAAAGGAAAAACTAAAAGAGGCTGGGAATGTACCTTAGTGATAAGACTGTACCTGGCTTCAATCCCCACTACTAAAAAAAATACAATGGATTGAGATAATGTGTCAAACAGACAGTATGAGGGTCAATAAACTTCTTGTTTCATTTGTTTTTGTTTTTATGGTTGGAGATTGAACCCAATCCTTGTGCATGTTAGGAAAGTACTCTTTGACTGAACTACATCCCCAGGCCTTTTTTAAAAATTGTTATTTTGAAAGAGATTAAAAATGGTGGAGTAAAGGCAAGCAGCAAAATATAGCCTCTCTGGGTTGCAATCAAAACATCTGGAAAAAATAACTTAGCAATGAGAAAAAGAAGTAGAGCTCTGGGAATCAAGAAAGAGCCGACAGGAAAACTAGAAACCACAGAGAAAATACAAAAACTGAAGACAATGAAGAGAAAAGAACAAAGCAATCTGGAACTGTTTCTGGGGAGGAGGTCCTGTTTCTGCAAATGCAAGGTAAGCTTGAGAAAGTCACCAGTCCTAGGAAAAACCAAAGAACCAGGAACACTAGCCTTAAGAAAAGCCTATGGTTACTGTAAGCTGTGAATATAGCATAAGGTCTAAAAGTGATTCCTTCTGCTTGGAGAAGAAATTCACTGCAGTGTCCACCATTCTTTAGAATGCTTTAAGCCATTTGGGGAAGAAGTTTATTGAGACTGAGCTACTCTAGGAACCAGAAGTCACAAAACAACTACACTTGGGTTCTCTATGAATGGGTGGGTGATGTCCAAAAGAGACAGTCTGAGAGAAGAGGCATGATAGTCACAGATATGCTGAGTAGATGCAAGAGCAGCAAGTTCAGTTTATGAAGATTATAGCAGTCCTACCTTATGTGATGAGAAGCCAGGCTGGTCCTGTGGTCTAAGGGGGCTGGGTCTGAAAGCACTGACATTAAGTCCAAGTGACTAGTTACTCCATAGAGTTCACTGGTTTGTCTGCTTTTCCCATCTGCCAACGTGATCAAGGTTATGCCCTGGATTGGAGAGTTGTTACATCCTAGAGTGTACAGACAAGAGGTCTCTGAAGTAAGGGAGGCACCTCACAAACCTAAAGGCCATAAAGATAGTTGGACATACTGTGTAGTGACTTGGGGTGCACAGAAGGGCACAAACACTAACTACTGCTATAGTGAATACAACCATAAGGCAGACACCACACCACTGACTGACCACAACCAGCAGGAAGGCAGGACAGGACCCAGCATTCACACAGCAAAAGGTTGGGTATGAAAACAAATTCTATAAACCCTAGTTGTAACTCTACCATTCATTCATATCTGGAGGATTCCATACCACAGATGCTGGAAAGAAACCACTCAGTCAAATTAGAGGAATTTCTTGGACTCACTTCTCTTTTTCTCTGGTTTCTATTCTTGAGACAGGGGTTATTTTTGCCCCCCACTCCACCATATGCTGTTTTTTGTTATTTTAGCTTATTGTTCTTTTCTCTTTTTTCTGCTTTAATTTTATTTTTCTGTTACTTTTACCCAATTCTATTAACTTTATTTTATTCATTAATGGATTTTTTAATCTCACTTTTCTCTTCATCTTTTTCTTTCTACTCCAGATTTTACTTTGTTCATTTTCCCTTCCCCTATCCATGCCATTTTTACCATTACTATTAAGATTTATTAATTTTAACTATTTAACTAACTCTATGCTATCATTATTGATTTACTTTCCATTGTTAATTGCGGTATAGTTGTTGCTTTTAGTAGGTATTTACTGTATGTCAGTATTTGGTTTGTCTTTGTGTCTGCATTATTGCAGATCTTTTTCTATTGTTAAGCATGATATGGTATTATTGGTTCTTATGTTATATCAATAACTTTTTTGTCTTTGACTATTTTTGCTGACTTCTTTTCTACTCTTAATGGTGGCATAGTTGTCACTCTTAGTTTTTACTGTGTGCCATTACCTGGTTTGTATTCATGTCACTGGCGTTACTGCAGTATGTTTTCTCCCTCTCTGAGTGCTGCTGGGAATCAAGCCCCCAGAAGAAGTTTAGACATTACAATGAATAGGCTGAAGAAGGGCATAAACACAACAACATAGCCAAACCGAAGGACGCATCATCAGGAGATAGAATCTAACTAAAGAGATCTTTAGAGCAGTGATAGTTTTTCTACCCTAACTGATCTTCAACCCACAGTACAAAAAACAATACAAATACAAGAGAGCAAGGCCACAAGATGCCCCTCAAGGCCCTCACTACCCAAAAGCTGATCTCACAGACACTGATGTAGAGAAAGTTATAGGCAAAGAATTCAAAAAAACTAAATGGTCAAAATGTTTGTAGAGATCAAAGAAGAAATACATAAGCAAATTCATAAGATGTTTCACAAGCTCGAAGAGTATTTGGGATTTTGTTTTTTGTTTTTGTTTGTTTGGGTTTTTTGTTTGTTTGGTTTGGTTTGGAGGTTTTTTTGGTACCAGGAATTGAATTCAGGACCTCACGCTTAACGAGCAGGTGCTGTGTCACTGAGCTATATTCCCGGCCCTTTTGTTTGTTTTTTGAGACAGATTCTCACTATGTAGTCCAGGCTGGCCTCAAACTTGCAGCAATCCTCCTGCTTCAGCCTCCGAAGGCTGGGATTACAGGCATGAATAAAATATCCAACAAGCTTAAAGAAAAAACAAACATTAACTGAGTTAAGCAAGAAAATATAAGAATGGCGAACCCTCCATGTTGGGGCGAGAGGCCGCAACCAGAAGCAAGCCAGCCCGCCTCCCTGGTGAGTCTGCACGACCTCCACCGCGACCTCCACCGCGTGGAACCCAGGGGGAGAACTATGTGCCTTCTGTGAACCCTCCATGTTGGGGCGAGAGGCCGCAACCAGAAGCAAGCCAACCTGCCTCCCTGGTGAGTCTGCGAGACCGTGCGGACTCCAGGAGGAGAGAAAGAGTGGTGTCCCATAGGCCTGCTGGCGCGTGGGCTATGAATCAAGGACCTACCCCCTCCCCCGCCCCCTGAGCATCCTGCCTGCCAGGAGGGCCTGCTGGGTTCATGACAACTGGGTTACAAATACTTGTATTGCTGGATTGTTTTGCAGGCCTGGTGTCCACAGTCTCAGCATTTCTTGGGCAGATGACATTTTCTAGTGTGGCAAATAGGTGGGATTGTCCTCTGTTTTGTCTTTGAGCCCCAATATTATTGTCATTGGTTTGCTTAATTTTATTTTTCATTTCCTTTTTTTTTTTTTTTT